>CAJVSB020000352.1:0-57294 GCA_911865555.2 Thlaspi arvense
TAAGAGATCCTATATTTGATGTTTCGTGCTATCCCACCAAAGAAATGCTTTGCCCTAGCACAAATTTTTTTAAAAAAAATTTTTTTTGAACAAGAAGAAGAAGAAAAAAAAAGAGAAAAAAGAGAATAATTAGGTGAAAGGATAGTATAAAAAAATCTTGTATTTGATACTTTATACTATCCCACCAAAGAAACACTCTATCTTAGTGGAGATTTTTTCATTCACAAAAGAATAACATTTAACCAATTAAAATTGAGGAAAAATTGTGCTTCCTTACTGAATGATATTCAATATCAAATAAATCATAAAAGATAGTGTTTGCACTTATTCTCTTTTTACTTTTTATAAAGAAAGGCAGTCCTGGTAGGACATGTTCTCTATCCAACATTGTTCGCTTTTCCTTTATTACTTAAACTTTTAGGATAATAAGAAAAAAAATTATTTAAATCGTAATGTGTTTTTGGGGACCTCTTTCATCTTTTTTAACAAAATTGTAGAAAAAATTCAATTAATTAGATAGGATCCTATTATTCAATTACCTTTAAGAATTTAAAAAATTTCATCTTGAAAAAATCGTGTCAAGGGGGGCTGATCACCATTATTGACAACATCAATTACACGTCACAAGTATGACATATTATAGGCCATAAAGCCTTACAAGTTGCATAATGTACACACATATTCATTCGATATAGGATAAGCAAGAATATCAAGTCGTGTCCTCAAGTGATTAAAAAATTAAAGAATATATAAAAGGTAAGAATAGCAAAAAGTGTATAAAAAATTAACAATTAAAAGGACTGATGACTTGGGCAAATATGCTCATTAACTGTTGAAGGTAGGTCTATCATAATGATTCATGTTGTGAAAAAATTTAAATGTATAAAGGTAGATATTCAAAAATAAATTAAATAATGGCATTAAATTCAATTTAATTAAGATATTATAATTTTAGACTAGAGCTTCAAAAGAGAACAAAATCTCAACATCTTTTTTTATGGTATTTTAAAATTTAGAAACTAAATATTTAGACTCCAAAAGTAGTTTTAGGCATATATTAATTAAATTTCTACGTATTTTGTTTGACTTATTTATGGTATGGTCACTAACACCTAATATTAATTTTTATCAATCACCTTAATCATATAGCTTACCTATTAATAATTAATTAACATGTCACACACGTAATCTTGATAACATAAAATTAATTATTAAAAAAATAATAATCACACTATATCAATTTCTACAACATGAGGGAATCTTAATCTCTATATATAGCGCTACTCTCACTAACCTCCCCACGTTACCTCCTCATAATCACTAAATCCAATCTCTTCGAGGGGAGATAGAGATGCCGAACTACAACTGTGGCAAAATGGCTATGCGCTGTAGCGAAGATGACATAAGGAAGTTTGCTCATAAAACACGACCAGAACAAAGACAACCGTCTCTCCAGAAGGGAGATCCAGAATGTCTTCATGGAACTCAATGCCCTCTTTCCCTGGTGGCGCGCCTGGCGTGGCCTTGCAAATTGTGATCACAACGGCGATGGCTATGTGACGAAGGACGAGATGAAAGACCTCGTCCAGTACATCCTTAAGCTCGGATACACTGTTAACTAGTAGATCAGCTCTCACTCGACGCTCATCACATATATATGTACGTGTTTGTGTGTTGTACTCCCCTTTCTAAGCAGCTATGCTTTCCTTAATAATAATACTTTAATGGCAAGTATGGTAGTAGCCTCATGTATGTACTGCAAGCGTTCTCCGCATATGCAGACATATATAAACTAGTAATGACTTGACTTTTGTCTAATTCTTTGATTGTGGCACTAATTTTTTTTCACCATGTTTGTTCGTCCATTGGGCTTTTTCATTTTTTAAACATTTTTAATTATTTAATAAGAAATAATTGAAATTATTTTTATTTATTTTAACAAAATTTGAGTATTTTTCTGAAAGTTAAATGCATTACTTAAATATGTACCTTTTATAAATCTAATAAATTAAATTCATCTAAAACCTACAGATAAATTAATAGTCTTTTTATTAAAATAAAATTTAATCACGTAACTTTCTCTGCTAACATGCATCATACATGCATGGCCTCATATTAAAATTTTAGCAGTTCTATGTGATGTGAAACATCCCCGATTATCAATTGAATTTCATGAATATAAATTATGAAATTTACAAGATAAATGTAAATTGCGGTGCGGATCCTATCGGGTTTTGGCGGAACTGCCCCTTGACACCACTCTTGTTCATCTATATTAGTTGAGAAGATATTATAAACCATTGGAATTTGTAAATCCAAAAAGGATTTATAAGATATTATATAAAGTTAGCTGAGAATACTTCACAAACTTGAAACTGAATCACTGCTCGTCATGAATTGGGTTTATAGTTACCAATCTGCACATCTAGTTTTGGATTTTCATGCTTATCATTCAATACTCAGAAAGTCATATAATTTAATTAAACAATAATTTTCACATTTCTACTACAATATCAATTACAAGTTATTTGATAAAATCTGACACAAGGTAAAAGATGGAATTGACTATTTACTACCTGACCCATCCACACATGTTCATCTACATAATTTGGGCTTGCTTACATTTGAACCTAAACCTTAAACAAGTACCATAACAATTCTCAATATTCACTTCATGCTCAATTATAGGTCTTCTTCGAAACTTTTCGACTCAAAATCTTATGTTAAATCTTCTAACTTACTTTAAGAGAAATAAATAAGTAAGTCTACAAATACTTAAAGATATATAATTATATTTATAATCAAATTCCACTCCATTTTCTGCTTTCTAATCTACAAAACAATTTTATATAAATTATTCTTAAAAATAAGTTGAAGAATATTTGTTTGAATAATTTCTTGGAATATGAAACAAATTACCTCTATTTTCTAGTGGTCCAAGACTAGTAAGGTTCGGAAGTAGAAACTATAGTCAAAGGGCTAGTAGTAGTGGTCAAAGGGTGGTAGTATTTAGAGGCATGCAGTATTGCATGCTGTTAATCTCGAAGTTTTATATTTATTTTGATAATAAAAAAATTAAAATTTTTATATTTATATATTTATAATAAACAATATTGACAATTTATATTGTTGTATTTATTATTTGAAGATATATACACTACATGTTATGCTATGAAACTGTAAAATTAGACATACATGTAGTCAATTGATCATATCTTTTTATATAAAATCTCAAAAATGACAAGGTTAATGTTATATGAAATTATACTCAAATACCTTTATTTTGATATATAATTTATCTTATATACTTTTTTACATTAAAATAGTTTTTTATATCTATTTTATATATTTATCATTTGAAAAAGTTAATGTTGAAATATATACCATATGAGCTTTAAATATTAAAATATATTTTATGATACTACTAAAATTTCAATTTTATTTTATTTGTAAAATAGACATGCTAAACTTTATATATATATATATATATATTATTACATGCACACTTTGCACTTATAATTGCGAAAATACAATTTTTCTTAATCAATCATTTTGCTAAATCACATTATCAACTAATAGAATGAGTATACTACAGTATTTTGGTTATAACTAAAAATATAAATATTTAGTTTATCCAAATATAATTTCAAATGAAAGTAGACGTTATAATTTTTTTAAAATGTATAATTTATTATTTTTAGTTGTGAATTTAAATTTCTAGATAATTTTGAAGTTGATTAATAAATTTGATAAGAGCAGTTTTTCAGTTTTAATATATTCTTAGAAAATAGATTATTTCTCTCAAACAGTGGTTATTATTCAATGGTTCTTTTTGTTTTTAAATTAAACTCATTACAGAGTGTTTAGAATATTTTTTAGGTTTTTGAATATTGGAAGCAATTTTGTTGAATTTTTGAAGTGAGCTTATAAGCTGTTACTGTTCAAAAAAGGCCAAAATTCGTCTTCTTCCATCCCACAAAAAGGAAAAAGTTGCCCAACGTCTCTTCGATAATTTTGCCTATAAAATGTGTATAAATTGAAGAGAGAAGTATTTAAGAACAAGTTCTCAAAATCTCCTTAATCTCTCTTATTATTTTTTGTACTACATTGTTTTCTATTTAATTAAAAAGTGCCTAGCTAAAACTAATTGTTTTATTCATGAGAATACTTCTTTGAAGTGATATTATTTTGTACATGAATGTTAACTAATCCAATTTAAGAGAAATTGCTACATTTCTACTTCATTGTTATTGTAAGGACCTGAGTACTACTGGCCCTAATAACTTGTTGAGCCTGAACCACTGGCCAAAATGCTTAAACCTAAGTTATTCAATAGTAGTCTCTATGTCTCTTATAAGCCAATATTGTATGGGATTTGTCCAAAAGTGTCACACACACTCCTCTTTTTGGACTCAACGTTATTGATTACTAAACTGTTATTGATACAATGTACTTTACACTATCTATATTGCTAATCCTAAAAATTTCTGAAATTATGTTTTTAGGTGAGCTACTATTACTAAACTACTATTTCTAAACTACTATAATTAAGCTTACTTTTACTATTTTCAAGTGAATACACTGTTTACTAAAATATTATTTTTTGAACTAACAAGATTCATTATTAATTCTCTAAAATATTTATGCTCACTAATTCTGAAAGCATGTTTTATTGTGCTTGTCCCAAATGTTAAGAATATATATTATTATCATTAAGTTGTCAAACTCGCTCCTCTCCTAATATTTTTCAAATTTGAGTGTTGACATCCTTTCTAGGCCAGTTGACTAATCTAAGAGGGGGGTAGATCTAGTGAGCTCAATATAGGGGCTATGGTGGTTCTATGGTCTTTTGAGATTGTTAATTTAGATTTACCGTATATGTTAAGACTTGTATTTTAGAGTTTGCCCTATTTATTTTTAGATAACTGTATTAGAAACATGTGAATATGAATTGATTTTCTTGTAGCCCTAACATAAGATTGTGATTTGTTATTCCTGCTATTGATTTTGGAAGTAATATTGCAGTTATTAGCGGTTTGAGATTTGAACATATGTTATACTTAGAGGGCAAACTCTTTCAAGATTTTCCAAAATTCCTGTACTTGGATATATTCAGTATTTGTAATAAGGCATAGTAGGGACGGTGCCTCCACCTCTAGTGCCAGTCATATGCATGCCTTGAGCTTGGGATGATATCCTAATTGTGGATGGGAACAACATAATTTCTAGATGACTTATTTGACCTCTGAATTTTTAAGAAGAGAAAAGTAACTAAGCTCTGAAGCAAATTTTCTCCATTACCTTCTATTTATTTATTTTCCCTATTTTTTCATATCTTTTGTGCGTCAAATGGTTCACAATTACATCCAAATTTCATATTAGTGTTCTTAGTTATACTTGTAACAAATTTAGTTTAAAAATTTTGATGCGTAACATTTAGTATTGATTAACTTTTTTACATAAAACCTAAAGTTATGCACATAAAAATTCTAATTTCTACAAGTAGATGGTGAGATCTCTAAGTGCTCTATTTTCAAGCCATAGAGGGCAAAATATGGGAAGAATTGCATTATGTTGGGAAGATTTGAGAATAAATTAAAAACTCTTTAGGAAAAAGCTCCATGAAATGTCTTAGTCTTTTGATTTAAATAAAAAAAAAAAAAAAGAAGAAGAAAGAAAGAAAGAAAGAAAGAAATCATGGGACTAAAGTGCTCTGACTAGGGGTGAGCACGGGTGGGGTTCATGTTAAAAAATTAACCAGACACGACAAGGGGGGTGACAAAATATTAAAACCAAATCTACCTAATTATCATTACGAACCATGTGGATTGGCTTGGCTTGGCTAAATGCAGGGGATTGGCAGGCAGATTGGCAAGTTAATGTAACTAAGTGTTCAAGCTTTCTATGGGTGGGACCTTAAGAACCTTTTAACCATTCAACCAAATAACATCAAAGAACATAAATACTAAAAAGCACTAGTTTTTTTGGTAAATAAAATAGCACTACAAATTGATGACTGGAGAATCCCAAACCAGAAAAAAGAAATGAAATAAATAAAAGAAATATTTTACCAACACATTTCTAAATCCAACAAATAAAATTTCCACTTGAACAAGACAGCTGATATTTCTAATAGAACTGAATGTTTCCATATCAAACACAAAGGATTTTCACAGAGAATATAACAGAAAGGGCTACAATCAACTCTCAGATTTAGGCATCTAGAAAATTAAGGCATGCAATGCATAACTCAGTCTCTTTGCTTCTCTAAATTGCTATGAATCATAATATTAATCAGAGAAATATGTTGACAAAATGTCATCTATGGTTTCCTGCACAACGGTTTTCAGATAACTGATTTTCTACAGTGGCAGACGGATGCATATTCATAGAATCCAATTTCTAGATATATTAGATGCAATATTGCAATTTTTTCTTATGGCAATCCACAACTTTGAAGCTACTTAACATCAGCTTACCTTGGAACCCATAAGAGAGGAAAAAACAACATTGGCTTCTGTTGCATCCTCAACCACTAATTGCTTTAGCATTTTTCCTTTGGATCCAATGTTGTTTCCCATAATTGTGTAGGCATCATTTTCTCCCAAACCTGAGTTTCATTTATCCAAGCATGAAGTGAATAAAATAAATTAGTTGGATCTGATTACTACAAAAGGCTATATACATATGAATCTCATAAGATGTCACAAGACTTGGGTGCTCAAACTAAAACAGCATACATAAGCATGAAGGACATGCCAATCCTATTACTAGAGAAGACAATATACGCAAATGGCATCAACGAGGGCCTTAGGAAATGAGTCCCTCTGGGACAAGAACAATGAACTTGTCAATCACATGAAATTTTGCAAGTCAAGAACAAAAAATATCACAATTCACAACTTGCAAAAAAAAGAAAGCAGTATATTAAGGACTGCCCACAAGACAAAGAATATATAATTTATGGGAAATGCCATGAAATGCATCTCCTTTTGAATTCACTCAAATGCACCAGACATGCATCTCCTTTTGAATTCACTCAAATGCACCAGACAAGCCTTTGTGCTATTCAAAAATAATTCAAAATTGGCATAAATAACCTAAAAAATAAATTGAAAGGCCTAACACAAAGCTCATACCACTACAAAGGTGGGTACCAGTACACTGATAATCAAAGTGATGCTTGATAACTATTATATGAATCTCCTAATTAAGGAAAATTACCTCAATTAGTTACATTTTTATGCTCTAGCTGACACATTATCACATTATGAATGTGAGCATCATCCACATTAGCATCAGTCAGGATTATGATTTTATGGTAACAGAGAGCCTCCTTTTTAAATTCTTCTCCCTAAAACATGGAGAATTAAAATCATAAAACAATTATCTAAGGTAAAAACAAAACCTCAATTATTTTGATAACTGACAGCAACAAAATAGCAGATTATTAATATAACCTTTAGTCCAAGTCCCAAAGCAAGAATAAGATTTTGAATCTTCTCATTCTTGTACATTGCTGCTTCATCATTTCTTTCAATGTTCAAGATTTTACCTCTTAATGGAAGAATAGCCTGCATCAAGCCAAAATATTCAATTATTCTTTGCAAGATTTAATTTAAACTTCTTCAGCCAATGAACAATTAAGGATAATCAGTAGACCTTCCAGCTATTAGAATAACTACTTGCAGCTAATAATTCATCTAGACCTTCTATTAATTACATGTCATCTGTAATATATTAAAATCACAAACATTTTAGTTAAAAACAAGATAGAAACGTAATTTCCCAAAGCAAACCTATCAGAATTTGCTACATTTCCAGCTGTTGTAAGTTTAGCCGACTGCCTAGGCTTGCTTTCAACTGTTCCAATATTGAATAATATATAGTGTCATATACTACAAAATTAAGCCTTGCAAAACCAGCACTCAGTCACAGAGACATAAAAATTTGATGTTTGGCTTACATCCAAATAAGAGTAACAAAACAATTAAAATACTAAAAATATAGATAACCAAGTACAACAACTATCTTAAAACACAGTTCAAAAACTCCTAAACTTCTTGATTCTTTATTCCCAAGCAAGTCAACTTCAAATCAAAGCACCTAAGGCCCACAAAGTATTAAATGTTAATAAGATTTTAAAATTGATAAAAGAATTATGTAATTCTAAAATTTAATCAAATAATCACCTGCCACTTCTTCAAAGGTTGAGTCATTCAATAGTAACTTGTGATTTGCTACTTGAAGCACCTGAATGAAATTCTAAAATTTAAATAAAGCTCAAGATAATTATTTTATATTGATATAATAACAAATAACTAAGTAAAAACAGAATAATCAAAAAATTGAAAGATAATGATGTTAAAGATAATGATGTATAATTTCCTCACATTTCTCCACTTCCTTAAAAGGCACTTCTTTCATAGATTCTTGAATATCAATTGTGCTTGAATTCTACCTTAACCAATTTTGATAGCATACAAGAGCCTCCATCATTTTAGGATTAGGAGAACTTCTACATGGATCAAGAATGCAGCCAC
Source organism: Thlaspi arvense (assembly GCA_911865555.2). Classification (NCBI taxonomy): domain Eukaryota; kingdom Viridiplantae; phylum Streptophyta; class Magnoliopsida; order Brassicales; family Brassicaceae; genus Thlaspi; species Thlaspi arvense. The sequence goes on from CAJVSB020000352.1 coordinate 8,544, forward strand.
TTGTACTAAAAGCTGAATCAGATGATACTATAGAGATCGGAATAGCCAAAACATCTCTAACTAATTGAGAGAGAATAGGAAACCTAGTTGTATTGTCCTTCCACCATCTTAAAATATCAAATAAATACACATCCTTTTCACACTTTTCTTCCAAATATTTAGCAAATTCAAACTTTGTCTCACATTCATCTTCCTCCAACTCTTTTGCAAACTAAAAAGCCAAAGATTTGCCTGTCTCCAAATTCTCATCCATATAAACATTAGCAACATTTTGATTTGATCTTGGAAACAAATTTTCACTGCTTTGACAAGGATTACATTTTTGATAAAACTCATACAAACGAACCAACACTTTTCCTCACTTCTTCTTCCATGGCAGCAGATCTCATGATATCATTATTATAAACTTGGTTAAAACAAAATCTCACGAATTTTAATTTATAACGTGGATCCAAGATAGTGGCAACATACAACAAATGGTTCATCTTGTCCAAATTTTCCCAATATTTTAAAAATTTTGACTGTATTTTCGATGCCATAAGACACACATTGAAATCATTATGTTTAGACAAAGCTTTCAATCTTGTGTGGGCAGCCACCAATTCTTGCAAACACAGGTTAGAAGTAACATGTAATGAATTTGAAAATTGCAAAGTAACATCGTAGAAAAGCTTCAAAAACTTTACAAAAGATCTAGCAACATCCCAATCATTCTCAGTAGGTGGTCCAATGTATTTGCTATCCTTTCCTTTTCCTCTCTCATGACTCTCATTTAGTTCATTATTTCAAAAATCTGATCTCATGTCCTTCATCATCATCTTTGTTACCAAAAGCAAAATATGTCTTATAACTTAAATCTTCTTCCTTGAGTCTTTTAAAGGCTTTTTCAAACTTTATAGCTGCCTCAAGCATTAAATAGGTAGAATTTCACCTAGTCTTAATGTCAAGGCAAACTAAACTCTTACTTTCAATTTTTTCAATTTCAGCATAGGTTCTAAAGGTTTCAAGTCTAGCGGAAGATGAACGCACATATCTTACGGCATTTTGAATCTTAAGAATTGATTCATTTTGTTGCTTTAAACCATCTTTCACAATCAAGTTCAAAATATGTGCACAACATCTCAAATGAAGAAATTCATGATCAAAGAGTGTGATTTTCCAACCTTTAGTGTTTTTTTTTTCAAATGATTGATTGCACTATCATTAGAACTTGCATTATCAACTGTTATAGTCAACAAGTGGTCTATTCCCCAATCCAACAAATAACTTTCAACCATTTCGCCTATTGTCTTGCCTTTGTGGTTTGGAATCACACATAAACATAAGATTCTCTTTTGCAGCTTCCAACTATTATCAAACCATGTATCAGTTGTGAGACAAATACGTTAGGACTTTAGAAGCTTTTTAAGCTTTTTCTTCTCGTGAAAATAAAGTTTCATGCAATCCCTAGCAACACTGAAGTGACTTGGAGGGGTAAACTTAGGTTGTAAACTATTTACAAATTTTTTACACCCCACACCTTCAACAATTCTAAAAGGAAGCTCATCAATAATAACCATCTCAACTAATGATGTTTTACACTCTTTATAAGAATAACTCATAGCTTTTAGAGAGAAAATATAAGAGCCATCGCCTCCTTGTTTTCTAAAATTAAGAGTTTTTTGTTTTTCATCAATTTTCCTATAAGGATATTGCTTGCATTGAAAATTTAAATGCTTGATCATGTTACCAATCCCATGCAACTTTGGATGAGTTGCATAATCCTAACCACAATAATTACAAGCTGCCCTCAGGTTTCCATTTTCCTCAAACCTCTTAAAATGATCCCAAACCCATGAATTTTTCTTGCCTCCAATGGTTGTATCTTGTGTGCCTTTGGATGGAGTCACTTTAATATGTGTAGCCATTTTCCTTTTTTGTACAAATGTTAGGTTTCCAAGAGGTTGGACCTGGAGGTGACTTGGACTTTGTTTCATCAGCTATTGAATCATTTTTCTGATTTCTAGCTCCCTCCTCTTCATTCTCTATCTAAAAATCAAAAGAAAAAGAAAGTATAATGGACCACTAGATTTTCTACGGTTCTTGAAATGGACCTAGACTTTCTTTTCTCTTTTATTTATTTATTGATTTGGTTTTTTTGGAGACCATATGTGCTTGTTTGGAATAGAAGACCACCCTTTTGTAAAATTGTTTGGAATCTTTTTTCATTTTAAATAATTGGTTAGTCACCCAATAACAACAGTAACAATAGAACATAGTATTAGATGAAAGACAAACAGATAAGAATAAATTGTAATCAATATTCATGATGCATGCAGTCTTTGTACTAGATTGAGACTCAAAGGCCCTTCAACTGCAAGAATGAGATTTTGTAGTATGGGAAGACAAAATGTCAAACCTATAAAGAAAAAAGATAAGAGGAATTACTGCTCTTGGAATTAGGGCCATTTTCATTTTTACATTAATTTGCTGGATTCTATCTCTTGATATGTAAATTTGTTTCATCATTTAGGGATAGTGTTGAGGAAGAAACAACAACAGAAATAAAGTCAGAATTCATGATTAGGCAAATTTGGGAACTGGGTAAGATTAGGCATGCGGGATGCAATCTACAGAATTTACTCCTAGTTTAACTCCACCAATAAGGAGAAGCCACTACCATAGAACACTATAAAAGAAATGAAGTAGTGAAAGGATTTCATGACAATAAGGCATAAAAGAAAGCAACAATAGCGAGATAGACAAGATAGTAGTATCAGCAACAGAGAACAGACGCAGAGGAGCAAAGTAGAGAAGATAGAACAGCAATGCATTAGAGAAGAAATGCAAAGAAGAAATAATATATGTACAGAGAAGTAGCATCGTAGAAGCAGAGAGTCAGTAGCATACGGGAAAGAAGTTTATCGGGTTGAGTGGCTGTCGCGACTCGCAAGAGATGGAGAAGGCCGAGAGCAAAGATGCGTGAGCAAGGGGAGTTGAAAGTCACACAAATTGTGCCAGAGCCTGTCTGAATCGAATAGAAAAAACAATAACAAATCTATGGGTTAAGAGGGGAGAAAACACAAGCAAAATCGCAAAAATGGAGGTGGATAAAGGGTTCCTACCTTTCAGACGAGATGAGCAACACTGTGAGAGCCCGGAATCGAATAATCGACCCAAAGGCTAGTCTATTTGTGAGTTGCAATCGAACAAGGGAACTCCAGCACCTGTGAGACAATAGCGAAACTGTCCATCTGCAGCAATCACAATCGACGATCGGTAGTTAGTAGTCAACAAACAAGCGGTTGTTGGTTAGCGCTCGTGAGTCATCACTGTCGTCGAGTCTTAGCCCCTCTGGTAGGAGAAGAGATGAACAGAGAATGGGTGGAGAGGAATGGTCACCGGAGCAGAGGCCTATTTGGCAAAGATAAAGAGCCAGATGAGGAAAGAAGAGCGGCGACAACAAGAGGGACAGAGAAGGTGAGAGGGGGACTCGAGTGCAGCGATGATAAGAGAGAAGGGAAATTTAGGTTAGGGTTTAAGATGAGAGACAAAGTAGAGTAGAACTTAGAAGTGAAAAACGTAAGAAAACTTATATAAGTGGGTCCGCTCGGGTTAATGCGGGTTTCTACAAATTGGACCCGCCACTTGTCTACTCATATGTGGGTTATAAACCTTTTCAACTGTTAATAAAAAAAATTAAAAGAAAACTGCGAGTCGCGGGTGGGTCACGAACGGGTCGACGGGCGGGTCGGGTTGAGCCTTTTTTATGCTCACCCCTAGCTTTGACAGAAACTACGAAGTCCAAAAAGCAATTAGATGAAAGTAGATTACCAAAAATTAAAATTTCTTATTTTCCGGCAAAGGCAAGTTGGAATCATGAATCAAGTCTTTCATGGACCAAAGGCAACTTGAAAGGAATAAGAATAGCCTTTTTTTTTTTTTTTAATAACCTTCAACATTTCCACATGTAAATTGAATATGTATCCATGGATAAGAAGCTAGAGTTGTTATACCTCGCTTTTATCGTAAGAGCCACACTACATGATAAAAGAAGTTTGCACTTCACACCTCTGTGCAAACTAACAAGTTTTTTTTTTAACTGAATAAATAAATAAATAAAGTAAGCATCAACTTCTTGCATAGTTTGATTGATAAGTAATATGAGACAATATTAAATATTTTTCTCAAGCTTTTAATCGTTTTAACAATGAAATATGGGAATTTCCAAAAATTTTATTTTTCTACCTCACTTCGTTTCACTTAAAAGAAATAAGGAAAGAAATAGAAAAAGAAAATGATGAAGGTATAAATGCTTTAATTTCGCTCAAAATCAATTTCATCGTAATTTCTAAATTATATTATTTAATAAATATTGTAAAGTGTTTAAACATAAATTGTATTATAAAAAAATTTTAAATCTATTCAAAATTTTAGGGCCAATGTCTGCCGAGACATGGGGTATTTTCCCTGTCCTTATCCCACTTCAAGTTGGGGTTAGGAAACTCCTTGCTGAGGAAAGTGCCTCCCTGGTCTATTTTTTTTTTTGTTAAGATGCCAAACAGCATCAGCATGCGTGTTGCACGTGCCTCTCCAATTTGCGAGGAGCCATGTTTTTGATTAAACGTACCTGAGTTGGGTCCAGACTCGGCTCCTTCCCATGAAGCAACTGAAATTCCTATAAAACATCAAGAAACAATAGATTCCCTCTTACTTGTAATATACCAAGATTAATTCCAATCTTTCCACACTGTGTTTCACTTAATCGGGACAAATTTAAAATACCTATAGAAATGATGAAATCAAGACAAACTCATGCACAACTCCTTTATTTTTATACTTTTTAAATGGACTAACACTGCTAGTTGTTATCAGACTAGTGTTACGGCCAAAAATTCTCTCACAGGGAGACTACGAAACAATGTAGCTCAAAAGGAAGAAAACAGAGGCCTTGGATCAAGACAACGCCCAGATGAGGGTGAGGTAATCGCAGGAGAACACTCCTGGGAGCATCTTCAGCTCAGCAAGTCATTGCATAACCGAACATCAACTACACGTCACAAATATGACATGTTATAAACCACAAATTCCTTCTGTACAGAATCATCTGATATATGGATAGCCAAGAATATCAAGTCATGTCCTCAAGTGTTTAAAAGAAAAAGAATATATAAAAGGTAAGAATAGCAAAAGGCGCATAAAAAAGTAATTTAAATGACTGAAAACTTGGGAACAGATGCTCTTCAACTACAAAAGGCTTGTCCATCACAATGATTCGTGTTATGAGCAAATTTAAATTTGTAAAGAAAGATATTCCAAAATATAATTAAAAATGGAATTAAACTCATTATTTAATGACATATTATAATTTTTCAAAAGCAGTACAAAATCTCAATTTATGTTTTATTTTTTTAATCTAAAAACTAAATATTTAAATGCTATCAAATATATTAAACCTCTACATATTTGATTATCTAGCAAAACAATTATTTCATAAAAGCAAAATGATGTGATGGGATATTTTATTAATTGTTTGACATATTTATGGTCAGTGAACACTTAAATTAATTTTTTAACAATCACCTTAATCACAAAGCTAACATACTAATAATTAACATGTCAAACACATTATCTTGATAACATAAATAATTATCACACTAAATAATTTTCTACAACCTGCTGAGAGGATCTTAATACCTCAAGTGTAATTTCGATCTTCCCCAACTCTATTTCACAGAATCAGCACACGTTTAAAATGTTTGTAAAAATGATGAAATCAAGAGAAACCCATACATAACTCCAATATTTTTAGGCTTTTTGGATGACCTATCATTCCTATCCGTTGTCATACTAGTCAAAGGTTGTCATATTGTAATTTTTTAGCCTATTAGGTTAGTGGAAGTTTAGTATAGACTAAAAATACTAGCTTTTCCCTTCCATGTTTTGGAAGAGAGAGAGAGAGAGAGAGAGAGAATAATTGGGTGATGGGACAATAGTAAGAGAGCCTATATTTAATACTTGGTGCTATCCTAGCCACTACAAAAAAATGGGGCTACCAGTGATTGCTCATTAGTGACCCCTAAATACGGTCACTAATTAGTGACCAATCAGTAACCTGATTCATTTTTTTTAAAAAAAAAAGAAAATTAGTAATCGAAGTTGTGACTGATTTTGTGACCCCTACCATGTTGGTCACAAAGCAGTCACAAATTTAGTGATAGCTTGTATTATAGTTACTACCCCATTTGGGGTAGTTATAGAAGGGGTCACCAATTAGTGACCCCATTTTGCGCCATTACAAAGGAGTCTCTAATTTAGTCATTGGACTTTAACTTTAGTCACTAATTAGTACCCTCTTTATGAGCGGTCACAAAAGGGGTCACTAATTAGTAACCCCGTTACAGGTAGTTATAAAAGAGGTCACTAATTAGTGACCCTCCTTTTGTGGTTACAAAAAGGGGTCACTAATTGACGATCCCACCATGTGTGATTACAAAAAAGGTCATTAATTCAGTCAATGAACTCTAGTTGTGGTTAGTAATTAGTAACCCAATTTTTGCAATTAAAAAAGGATCATTATTTAATGACCCCGTTTTATGCAGTTACAATAGGGAGTCACTAGTGACCCCTTTTTTATTTTTCTAAAATTAAATATTTTAATCAAATATAGATAGAAATTATACAAAAATGAGTTTTATATTCAATTCATGATCATATTTTTGAAGAGGTAAATAATTTAGATATTTTTAACTCTTGTAATTAAACACTACATGAATGAAAATTAAAATTTTGAATTAAACTAAACATCCTGTAAAAGTGAATTTATAATCATATGAATTAGTTATGATAAAATTTTATAAGAAAATCAAGATCATTGCATGCACTAGTTCTTACTCGCTGCATGCACCCACATAGTCCCCCTCATGCATCTGCTTGCTCAGTCCTTCGGTTCACATCTCAACTAGAACATTAGGCTTACTATTCAATGAATAGCTTGGATGGAGAATTGTTGAACCACCACACTCCACTAGACCACACCTAACTTGCTTGACTCACTCCATCGAACCAACCAGTAGCGATTCCCTCTTTCTCTAGAAGTCGAGGCTTGCCCACACTAGGACATGAAAGCAAAATAAAAGAAAAAAATTGAAGAAGAAGAAGAAGAAAGCTCAACTAGATAACAGAGTACTTTTGTCATCTTATTATATTATTAACATGGATATTCACTACCAAAAAAAGAGAATTAGTGACCGTGATTAGTGACCACAAGAATGGGTTACAAATTAGTAACTGATCACTCCCATTTTTTTAAAAAAGAATATAGTAACAAATTTGTGATTGATTTGTGACCGATTATATTACCCCAATTAGGGCTGTCACAAATTAGTCACAAAATTAACAACCAATAGTTTTTTAGTTACTAAAGGATCACTAATTAGTGACCCTATCTGAGATGGTCAAAAAATGAGTCACTAATTAGTGACCGAAACTGTGGTAGTCATAAAATAGGTCACTAATTAGTGACCCCATCTTTGTTGGTCACAAAGAGGGTCACTAATTTGGGTGTGGGCTTTAGATTCTATCACTAATTAGTAACCCTCATTTTGACAGTTACAAAGGGGTGACTAATTAGTGACCTATTTTCAAGTGATTACAAAAGGGGGTCACTAACTAGTGATCCCATATGTATCACATCTCTATTCAGGTATAAGTACATATTAGAGTTTATCTTCCAAGTCTTAGCCTTTGTCTTATAGTCATCTATTTGTTTGGTTATCAGTAGCGTTCAATTAAGTTACAAGTATATTCTTATTCAATTACAACCAAATCTTGGTTTAGTTACAAGCATAGATCTGCATTTATTTCACAAATTCAATTCTAAGTCTTACCAAATACAATAGGTTAAGTTATAAGCAGCGTTCATTTCAATTACAAGAAGGGACCCATTAAGTTATAAGTAGCAACACATTAAGTCACAAACATATATCCATTTAGTTACAAGCAATGACCTATTCAGTTATAAGTTAGGGCCCGTTTAGTTTTAAGCAAATGTTGGTTTAGTTACATGCATATATGGTAGTATTTTTTGAGACACAACCTTTGTCTTACAATTAGCTATTTCTTTAGTTACTAGCAAAGTTCTATTAAGTTACAAGCAAGAACTAGTTCAATTACAAATAGGTCTCTGTTTAGTTACAAGCACAGATTAGTGTTTACTTCACATATTCAAGTCCGTCTTAAAACAAAATATTGTCTCAATTGCAAGTAGTGGTCAATTTTGTTACATTCAAGGACCCTTTCAATTACAAGCATATATCATTTTAGTTACAGGAATATTTTAGTTTAATTACAAGCATATATCAGAGTTTATTTTCAATGTCTAAGCCTTTTATCTTATAGACACCTACTTGTTTAGTCATAAGCAACATCCGTTAAGTTAGAAGTAAAGACGAATTCAATTACAAAAAGGTCTCCATTCAGTTACAAGCATAAATCTTCATTTCTTTCACAAAGTCAAGCCTAAGTCTTACAACAATCTATTGGTTCGATTAAAAGTAGAGTTTAGTTTAGTTATAAGTAGTGACTTGTTCTGTTCCATGCAGAGATTTGTTCAATTACAAGCATATATCAGAGTTTATTTTCTAAGTTTGAGCTTATCTTACACACATCTATTTGTTCAGTTATAAGTAGTGTCATGTTAAGTTTCAAGTAGAAACCCATTCAGTTATGAGAATGTCTCTTTTCAGATACAAGTCAGATCTTGGTTTATTTCACAAATTCAAGTCTGTGTCATATAACAAACTATTGGTTTGGTTACAAGCAGGGACCTGTTCAGTTACAAGTACATCTTTGTTGAGTTACAAGCATATATTAGAGTTAATTTTCCAAGTCTGAGCCTTTGTCTTACAGTCACCTATTTATTTAGCTACATGCAGCATTTTGTTAAGTTACAAGTAGATATATGTCAAGTTACAAGCATATCTTCATTTAGTTTCAAGCATTGCTTTGTTCAGTTACGAGTGTATCTCAGGTAATATATCCAATTACAAGCTTAAAATTGAATGTATGAAATATAAATCTATCTAAAAACCAATAACCATAACTAATAATTAAAATCTATACATTTGTTTTCCTTGATATATTTACAATAATATAACATAACAAATAATCAATATTTAGACAATTGTTTTCCTTGATATATTTACAATGAATAATCATAATCAATGATCAATACATGTACAATTGTTTTCATTAATCTATATAGAATGAATAACCATAAACAATAATGAAAATCTGTACAATTTTTTTGCTTGATTTATATATATATATATATATCCAATGAATAATCATTAAGAAAGATGGTAAGACATTCAAACTCTTTTATGTTGAATGTCCACTTGAAATTGCTTCATTTGACTTTCGTCATGATAAGCGACGCAAAGCTCAAGCTAATGTGGCCCATACCTCTGCATCCTTTAGTACTTCCTCCCTATATTAGTTTTTGAGATGCGTCACCCAATCACATGCATACTCTTTTTTGAACTCTTCTATCATAGCCTATAGAAACGTATCAGATTAAAATTAAATACACTATCTTGTAGACGTGATCATAGTATTTTTGATGTGATGAGTCACTTATGGGAGAATATTTAGGCATGGGTGTATTGTCCCAAATCTGTAGTATCTCAGTGCATACACCCCACAATCACAATTGCATTCACATATTAAACTTGAATAATATGGAAAATTATTATATGTTCCAATTAATTTAAATCTATGCTCACCTATTCAGTTGCTTAAGGATATTTACATATTCCAACCTCACATGACCTTCTTGTGGGGGTCTGTGATCACATTCTTGCATGAGCTCCTCAAATCTCGTCATCTAGGCTAAAAAACATACTTATCATTTGAAAGGTGTAGGCGGATAGTGTACTAAAATCTACAAAATTTATTGCCAATGCCATGACACCATAAATTGATCGAGTTCTCTCCTTCTATTTGAAGCAAACTTTATAAAGTCTAACATATACAATATTCTTTGAGTGGAGTTCAGTGCATAACAAGTCTAATGGTTCTTGTAACTACAAGGAACAAAACTTAGAATAATTATAAAATTTCAGTAACTATACAGAGATATGATAGTAACTAAACATATATTACTATAATCATAATTAAACTTACTGAAGTGCAATTGAAGATGTCATATCCCACAAAAATTGCGATTAAAGACACTCTTAAGGAAAGTGATGTTTTTAGATTTTCCCTCAAAATGTACTACTACTTTATCCTGCATAGGAAAAAAATAGAAGCTTATCAGATTATATTGAAACTATTCACTATAAATATAGTATAAAACTACTCACCATAAATGACAATGACATAATATGTCGAGTTACAATACCATTTGCTTCTACATGTTTATGATTTCATAGTATTGCAGCAAACATGACAACCTATTTTGGGCAGGGCAATGTTAAACAATTTCCACCTCCTCAAGTTCTTATTAAAATGCCTCTTGGGTTTTGTTGATTGAGGTTGTTGGGCTTGAGGTTCATCTGGTGCAGTTTCCACCTCCTTAGGTTCTTCCTAAGGTGCCCACTAGGTTTTGTTAACCTTTTTAGCCTCAATGTCCTCACTTTGTGCAGAAGTAGTTTCTACCTGCCCTTGCTTTTCGGTGGATGTTAGGGATGCAATAGTAGCCATCAATGCAATGTCAACTAGTCTTAATTTCTTTTGAACCATTGTTATTACATCTTTGTATATATTCCTTGTTAGCTGAAACAAAATTAAAGATAATTCAATAAACAATAAACACTAATGACATGCCAATTAGGGTTTAGTGCTCACCTCATGCTACAACCCACTAACACTGCATTCTAGTTCCAAGTCAATACTTTGTCTGAAGACAAGACCTTGGAATATATTTGAATATGTTAAATGAATCCATCTATAACTAAATAACTTGACAATGACACACTCACAACTTGACATACATATGCAGGTAACTTTACAAATAAATGCTTGTAACTTTACTTATTTGTGCTTGAAACTAATCATACAAGTGCGTGTAACTTAATAGATACATTACAATATGTCTTTGCTTCTTCTCTTAATTTGAATGCACATTTGAATTTGATGATTTTTCTAGTGCTTTGTGAGAGGAGGGTCATTGCCGACTTTGAGTGATGGGATGGAAAATTTGTAAAAGTAGACAAGCTAGTAGAGATAAAATGATTAAACTGTCAATTGTGAATTTCAAGTAATAATATGCAAGTATAAAAATGTGACAAAAAATAGAGCTTACCATGAAAAGGAATATATAACCACAAATCAATTTCTTCATTCCCCTAACTGTCAGAAACTCTTGGAGTTCATCTACTAGGCAATTCAACACTAGTTGACCCCAGTTATACAGTGCCAGATCACTCACATTGGCTATAGTAGCCAAAAGTCTAAGACTAGGGGCATTCTTTGAGGTTGTGCAGAGGTGGACAGTTAGGGCATACAGGATGGATGGTCTCCTAAATAATATATCCATATTACCTAATTTAATATTTTTTCTCATGATTAGTTAGGCTTACCCCTTTAAGTTTCTACACCTCCTCAAACACTTTCCTGCCGCTCTTATCAGAGAAGGCTAAGAATGTTCCTAACAAAGGTATGCCAAGTACTATACCAACATCCCTAACTGTCACCTTTGCTTTGTGGCCCCTAACAACTAGTTCTCTTTGATGACAATAAAAAATTTGAACTAGTTTTAGCTAGACGTCTAATGCTGGTAGTTTTCATCTACCTCCAGCAAACGCACAAAACCCATCTCTCTCACATCTTGCTTTTGTTTTTCTGTTAATTCTCCAAATAACTTCCAAAATTTTGTTGGAGCACACTTTGAAAGGACAACAACCTAATTCTAGAATAATGCCAAATTTAAGAATTAAATGCTTGTAATTTGACAATTTGTGCATGTAATTTAACATATTATGGTTGTGATATTGTAAGCATTTGCTTGTAAGTTAACCAAATACATAATCCTCATTATAGCCTAACATATTCATGCTCGTAACTTCGCACTTACATGACAAGGCTTGGATTACTCTCAATGTGATGTTTTTATCCAAAGGTCGCCCGCCTTCTCTTTGTAGCTTCAATATACTTGTCCTTCTCACTAGCAGGTAGCTCATTTCATGCATTTATTATCTCATGATGCCACTGTCTAATGAAATCTAATCCATATGTATTTTGATTTTGGGCAATGAAGTCTCGCCTACAATCAATTATTAAAATACTTTATTGGATGCATATTTCATAAAATACTTGTAAAATTTAAATGGACAACAATATTACTTGAAATGATATTTGTGAGAATCTGTAACTTTAGAGTGATCTACTCATGTGGGAGAAGTACTAGCAGCACTCTGTATCCTTTTAGTTGCCACTCTTTTGCATGCCATTCTATATAACCAACCCAACAAGTATAAAGCAGCAGAATAATATCGAACCAAGCTATACATGGTTGAAACATAGCACATGCTTGTAAACTCGAAGAATAATGATACATTTCCTAAAATTGCTCAGAACTGAAAGAATAGAAAACGTATAAATATGGAAGAAAGTTACTTATAATGTTCAGTTTTTTATCAATTTAGTTAATGCTCAGCCTAGGAAAAGCAAAATATATAGAAAACAACTAACATGCATGTCCGGTGCAAAATTATTCATTCAATGGAAACAAAAAAGGGCATAAAAACAGAGATGATGGGAGGAAGAGAGACCTTACAGGGTTATGGGTCTTCGATATGGGTTCTTGTGGCGTTTTGGGTTTCGGGGGCTCCTTCTGGTGGTGCTTCAAGGATGGGAGAAGAAGAGAACTTGCAATGCTTGGTTCTCATGATAATGGAAATTAATCTTGTTGTCTTTCGAGTTCTCATGCTAGTTATCCGTTACAAGAAAAAAGTAATATGCATTTATGCATAGAGTTGGATAGTCAAATCCACTAGAATAGAATGACCAGCATTTATTGTTTTTAAACAGATTTATTTAGTCCAATTACAACTATAACCCATTTAGTTACAAGCATATATGTCCCCTTATTTCACCAAGTCTCAACCTAAGTCATTTTTGGATAATTAAGAGTTTGGTTATAAGCACAGTTCCATTCAATTATAATAGATATTATTGTATCTTGAATAGTTAAAATCATTGTAGAACGATGTAGAGAATAATTGATATAGTTTTATTCATCAATTCAATTACTACTACATTAAGAGTACATTTTTGCCCCACACTTCTCTCCCTCAATTTGATGTGAATCATGGAGCACAAGATGAACCATCCAATGTTATTATTGGACCAATCACTCGTTCAAAAGAAAAACAATTTCAGGAATCTCAAACCTTACTGGTTTGCATTGAATTAATGGGGTTAGAAACAACAAGAGAAGAATATGAGCCAATTGGTTTAAATACTACAAAGGAGGTGTAATTAATACAATTAATGCTCTTGTTGATTAGTTGATGCAGCAATTAATGAATTGCATGCTCTTGTTGACAAGTTGGTGGTGTAGTTAATGCTATGCATTAATTACAGTAATTAATGCCCTTGTTGACTAGTTGATGAACAATTAATGTATTGCATACTTTTGCTGACAATTTCGTGCAACAATTAATACTATGCATTAATTACAACAAATAAAACTCTTGTTCACAACTAGCAATTAATGCTCTATCAACTACTCATTGTTATTTTCAAAGTTGTAATAAATACTTTGTTGTGCTTAGTTGTCTTTGCTCATATCTAGGTTGTAGTTTTTCTCTATATATATCTATCTTCAGAGCTGAATGTACACATATTTTATTGATGAATAAAAGCTGCAATTTGCACTTTATTTATTTCTTTCTCATCTAAACAAGCCCTTTGTTTAGTGGTGAAAACCCTGAATCTTATCACTTATCCTTGAGTGTGGCGATTCAAACCTCCAGATTTTTCTTGTCATAAGTAATCTTATCAAGTAAAAACTGGCTATACACTTTTCACCATTTTCTATTCTATTTCATTTTTATTTTGAAGCAATACCTAGATTTGATATCATATCATATTGGTATCAGAGCAATCGGGTTAGCTAGTTTTCTTCTTTGTTTGAGTTGTGTGAAACACGAAAGCTTGAGTGATACACGTGAGGTTGAAAGAATTTCTAGAGTGAATCATGTCAAAAGATAGTAATCCTTTTGTCCCTAGAGGAATGACACTTGAGCACGCTCAAATCATGTCCATCCAACGTTGGCAAAACGAGATGATGGAACAACTTGCTCGTTTGACACAAGCAATCAATGGGTTGACTCTACAACAAAATCCACAACCTGTTCAATGAATAGTCAGGAGAGTTGTCCATGAAGAAGCAGATCATGATATAGATGAATCTGATCACAAATGTGTCATTGATGAACAACCTGTACAGAGGCAACAACTAATCGCAGAAACAACATCAAACTGAAGATTTCAGCACTCAAAGGCACCAGTTCTCCAGAAGAATACGTAGAATGGGCGCAACGGGTAAAAAAGGTATTTGAATGCTGAGTGCACTAAAGACCATAAATGCAAGTTAGTTGCTCTTGAATTCACTGATTATGCAAATCTGTGGTGGGAGAACTTAAAAGCCCAATGAATGAAAGATGACGAAGAACCAGTTCGGAGTTGGAGGTTGATGAAAAGGCTCATGAAAAAAAGATTTATTCTTGAGTATTACAAATAGGAGTTGTACATCTGAATGCAAAGTATCTAGCAAGGGGGAATGCTCGTGGAGGATTATGTTAAAAAATTTGAAACACTCATGATGAGGACTGAACTGCAAGAACCTCAAGAGCAAACTATAGCACGATTTCTTGGTGAGTTGAATAAAGGAATTGTTGATGCAGTGGAATTAGAACTATATGTGTTCTTGGAGGATTTGATCAAACTTGTTATCAAAGTGGAGAGACAGCACAAAAGAGGTAACAACAAGTAAGTTACATCTCGGTTGATGAGTAATAAACCTCCAAATACTACTTCTCAAACCTAAAAATCTATTTCCAATTGGAATAAACCATAGAAGGAGATTGAAAGATCTAAAAAGCTGCAAGAGGAAACCTCCAAAGGGAAGGAAAAGGTTAGAGATTTTCAGCAACCAAAGAGGAGCGGAGATATTAAATCCTTCAAATGTCTTGGCTACGGTTACATTGCCTCTGATTGTCCAAATAGGGGGGTGATGACAATTCGTGAATCATAGGAGATAGAAAGCCAGGAAGATCAGAGGAAGAAGAACCAGAAGGTAAAGACAATGTGGAATATACTAATAAAGGTGACTGCCTGTGATTATGCGAATCTTGAATTGTCAAATGAAGTTAGAAGAAGAGCAGCGCGAGAACATTTTTCATAGACGGTGCACAATCAATAACAAGTGAGAGTTGCACCAATGTTGCTTCTACTACCCTAATGAAAAAGTTGAATCTAACCACTACAAATCATCCTTATCCCTACAAACTTTAATGGTTGAATGATCAAGGAGAGGTACGTGTTACAAAACAAGTTTGTGTTCCATTTTCAATTAAAAAGTCATACAAAGATGAGGTGCTATGTGATGTGGTTCCCATGAGTGCAAGCCATTTGTTATTGGGTAGACCATGGCAGTATGATAGAAGGGCTTTGCATGATGGGTATATGAATATATACTCCTTTTTCAAATATGGAAAGAATATTGTCCTAGCTCCTTTAAGTCCTCAACAAGTGCTAAAAGATCAAGTAGCCAAATTAAGAAAGAAAGTCTGATCACAACAAAAAGAGAGGTGGAAAGAGTTTTGTTGGATTACAACTTAGTTATAATCTTAATGGTGAAAGAAGTGGCTAAAGAAGTAGTACATTCTCTCCCTTCATAAATTATTGCATTAATGAAAGAATTTGTTGATGTGTTCCTAGAAGAACTACCAGAAGGGCTTCCTCTACTATAGGGAAATGAGCATCAAATTGATCTCATTCTAGGGGCAGCATTACAAAGCCGCCAGCATATAGATGTAATCTTGAAGAGGCCTAAGAG
The DNA here is from genome assembly GCA_911865555.2 of Thlaspi arvense. Classification (NCBI taxonomy): domain Eukaryota; kingdom Viridiplantae; phylum Streptophyta; class Magnoliopsida; order Brassicales; family Brassicaceae; genus Thlaspi; species Thlaspi arvense. The sequence goes on from CAJVSB020000352.1 coordinate 24,592, forward strand.
TTGCAGAGACAAGTGAAAGGGTACGTACATGAATCTATGAGTCCATGTTCAATTCCAACTTTATTGGTACCAAAGAAGGATGACACTATGAGAATGTGTGCGGATAATCCAGCTATCAACAAGATAACAATGAAGTACCGTTATCCCATTCCTCAACTAGATGGCATGCTAAATAAATTACATGGCTCCAAATTGTTTTCAAAAGTTGACTTAAAAAGTGGATAACATCATATCAGAATGAAAGAAGGAGATGAGTGAAAAACTGAATTCAAGACCAAACATGGCTAGTATATATGGATGGTGATGCCATTTGGATTGTCCAATGCACGAAGCACTTTCATGCGATTAATGAATCATGTGCTTCGTAAGTTCATTGGCCAATTTGTTATTGTTTATTTTGATGACATTTTGGTCTATAGCAGGAACATTAATGAACATATAAATCATCTAAGAAAGGTGTTTGAAATCTTGAGGCAAGATAAGCTATTTGGCAACCTCAAAAGTGCCAATTCTATCAAGATCAAGTTGTCTTTCTTAGTTATGTCGTATCTCAACATGGCATTGAAGTTGATGAGGAGAAGATTAAAGCAATTAAAGAATGGCCAGTCCCTGCTACTATTACTGAAGTAAGGAGCTTCCATGGATTGGCATCCTTTTACAAAAGATTTGTGAAGAACTTCAACACTTTTCTTGCCCCCATAACAGAGTGTATAAAGAAATGAGTTGAATTCAAGTGGAATACAGATGCGCAATGAAGTTTTGAGCTAATTAAGGAAAGGCTATGTTCTGCCCCTATACTAGCCTTGCCTGATTTCTCTAAACTTTCAAATTGAATGTGATGCATCTAGAGTTGGGATTGGAGTTGTTCTTATTCAAGAAAAGCATCCCATAGCTTACTTTAGTGAGAAATTAAGTGGTTCAGCTCTTAACTACTCAACTTATGATAAGGAGTTCTACTCACTAATTTGAGCTTTTCAGACTTGGCCGCATTACCTACTTTCCAAAGAATTTGTTATTCACATTGATCATGAATCCTTGAAATATTGGAAGGGGCAAGGCAAACTGAATCGAAGACATGCAAAATGGATGGAGTTTTTTTGGAAACTTTTCTATACATCATCAAGTACAAGAAGGGAAATGTGAACATTGTAGCTGATGCATTGTCAAGGAGGCATGCTTTGATTTCCTTGATGAATTCGAAATTACTAGGATTTGAGATGATTAAGAACCAATATGTGGAAGATCCTTACTTTACTCCAATTTATCTGTCTTGTGAATGAGGAGCTGTTAATGATTTTATTCAGCATGAAGGATACATGATTAAAACAAACAAGCTATGCATTCCAAAAGACTCGATTAGAGAGCTATTGGTAAGAGAAGCTTATGGAAGAGGATTAGCTAGTCATTTTGGGGAGGCAAAAGTTATAAAAATAGTGAAAAAGCACCTTTACTTGCTGAAGATAGACCATGATGTGCATAAAGTTATTGAACGATGTGCCACTTGTAAGAGGATGAAAAGCAAGGAAGCTTTCCATGGTTTAGATATACCATTATCAGTTCCCGACTAGCCTTAGGTTGATGTTAGCATGGATTTCATGCTTGGACTACCAAGAACTCAAAGAGGCAAAGGTTCTATCCTGGTGATTGTAGACAGGTTTTCTTTAATGGCTTATTTTATCCCTTGTCATAAATCTGATGATGCTTCACTTGTAGCTGATTTATTTTTCAAAGAAGTTGTTAGAATGCATGGAATTCCAAAGTGCATTGTTTCAGATCGGGACTCCAAGTTTTTGAGTTACTTCTGGAAAACTTTGTGGAAAAGGCTAGGAACAAAACTACTTTTCAGCACAGCTTGTCATCCCCAAACTGATGGACAGACTAAAGTGGTGAATAGAACCCTTTCCTCTTTACTTTGAGCTATAATCAACAAAAATTTGAAGAATTAGGATGATTTTCATACTCTAACTGAGTTTGCTTATAATCGAAATACTCATAGCTCAACTAAACACTCTCCTTTTAAAGTGGTATATGGTTTCAATCCTATCACTCTAATTGATCTTATTTCACTTTCAACTAAAAATAGAGTGTGCTTGGATGGGATGAAAAGAGCTGAGCAGGTCAAAGTATTGCATGAACAAGTTTAGCAAATGAATGAGAATAATAATGCAGCTTATGAGAAAACAACAAACAAAGGAAGGTAGAAGGTGAATTTTGAATAGGGAGATCTTGTGTAGGTTCATCTTCGAAAGGAGAGATTTCCAAGCAAAAGGAAGAACAAATTGATGCCTCGTGCTGATGGACCATTCAAAGTGCTTGAAAAGGTAAATGATAATGCTTACAAGATTGAATTGCTAGGTGATTTTAATGTTTTAGCCACTTTTAATGTGAGAGATCTATCACCATACTTAGAAGACCATGAAGGCTTGAATTTGAGGACAAATCCTTTGCAACTCAGGGAAAATGATGTGAATCATGGAGTACAAGATGAAGCATCCAATGTTATTATTGGACCAATCACTCGTTCAAGAGCAAAACAACTCTAGGAATCTCAAACCTTGCTAGTTTGCATTAGATCAATGAGGTTAGAAAAAACAAGAGAAGAATATAAGCCACTTGGTTTAAATACTATAAAGGATGTGATATTAATACTTTTGTTGACTAGTTGATGCAGCAATTAATGAATTGCATGCTCTTATTGACAAGTTGGTGATATAGTTAATGCTATGCATTAATTACAACAATCAATACCTTGTTGACTAGTTGATGCAATAATTAATGTATTGTATGCTCTTGTTGACAATTTGGTGCAACAATTGATACTCTGCATTAATTGCAACAGCCAAAACTCTTGTCTACAAGCTAGCAATTAATACTCTATCAACTACTCCTTGTTATTTTCAAAGTTGTAATAAATATTTTGTCATTCTTAGTTGTCTTTGCCCATGTCTAGGTTGTAGTTTTTATCTATATATATCTCTCTTGAAAACTGAATATACTCAAATTTAGTTGATGAATAAAAGTTACAATTTACACTTTAATTCTTTCTTTCTCATCTAAACAAGCCCTTTGTTCTGTTTAGTGGTGAAAACTTCGAATCATATCACTCATCCTTTAGTGCGGCATTTCAAACCTCCAAATTTTGCTTGTAGTGAGTAATCTTATTAAGTAAAAACTGGTTGTACACTTTCCACTATTTTCTATTCTACTCCATTTCTATTTTGAAGCAATACCCATATTTGATTTCATATCACAATTAGTTGTAATACTACAGTTTGTGGTTTAGAAAATAAAATGGACTAAATCACCATTTTTGTAAAATTTTTGATAGAGTTTTCATAAAAATTGAACATTCATTTTATTTTTTTAACTTATTTAACAAATTCATTATTTATGCCAATTAATCATAGTACTTTTATATTATATAACAAATATATTTATCTAGCATAATTGATTTTCACTCACACTAATAGAAGTTACACTTTATAAAATAAAAATAATCCATTATTAGAATCAATATACAAGTAAAGAATAACAAAAAGATATTTTTATGCAATCAAATAATAAAAATAAGCTATATATAGAAATATAGGATTTATGATATTGTGTGTGTGTGTGTATAAAATGAATTGATCGGTTCTATTTGTACTGTTTGTTAGAATATCAAATATCAAATTAAACCATATAAAAGAAATTCATTTCCAAACCGAACCAAACAAACCAAACCATAGTTTGGTTTACTTAGTTGAACACTCCTAAAAGATACTTGCAAAAATAAACCAACTGTTACATTTGTACATACATACATGCATACATATGTACATATATATAAAGGGAGAGAGGGCGAAAGAGAGAAGTAGAGAGAAAGAGGATTGTAGCAATATTTTATAGTTTTTATTACCTCTATCTTGTTTAAATATAAAAATTTATTAATTTGTACAATTTTTGGTTTACATTTTTATTATTTTACTCGGAAGTTAAAATTTGTTAATAATAGTTAGCATTCTTATTACCCAATTTTATAAATTTTTATGTTTCCCAAGCAGAAGTAACAGGGCATACCCCTTTCCCAAATTAAGAAATTCTTAATTGTATTGTTTACTTATGTATCTATATATTCTCTTTCTTTTTTTCAATATATATATATATATATGTACACAATGGCAAAACTTTGTTGGAGCAGTGGCAGCCCCAAGGAAAAAGAAAATTGTCCTCCTTTTTTTTTTTCCGAGGAGGTTTATGTGTAATCCCCATAAGATAAAAATATCTAGAAATTCAACTTAAACCTCAAAAATTTTAGTCAAACTCTACTATTATGAACTCATTTGATAGGTTGGATAAGAATGGAAAATAATAAATTATCTTCCATTATCAGCTTTTTTCCAATGTTTAGCAGACTAGATAATGAAGCTGGATAAAAAATTTAGATAAGATAATTATCTATCTAGATCAAGATAAATTATAAGGGGGGAGAGAGTGAGATAATTTATCCAACTCTAGACAATATTACTCTTCCAATTTACATGCCATTTGCTGCCTCTATCGCCATCACCGGTCGGCGTCTACCGCCATGACTTGCTGTTGACTACCTTCCCCATTGCTACCAACAACTACCACTACCATCCGCCTTTGTCATCGCCAAGAATAAAAAAAATAATTGGCAATTTCCATGTTTATCTAGTAATTTATCTAAATTTGAATTAAATTTACCAAACAAGATATAATAATCAAAACACTATATGGTCAGATACTTTATTCAGATAGTGCTTTTCCTACCTTATCCATCCAATCTTCCAAACAAATCCTATATGTATATTGATATCATTAACGATAAGCATTTGACTTGTTGACTTATTTTTTTTACTAACCACCTAATATAAATAATTAAATTGAACTTAAATTTAATTATGTAATAAAGAAAATAGCTGAAATTGAAATAAATTCTATTCAATAATTATTTGAGTTGCCCAAGCAGTATTGGAAAATTAGAAGAATGCTTAAATACAAATTTGATTATATAATATTTTAAGAGATGAAATATGAAAGGAAAGAGAGTTATTTAGTCTTAGCACGTATTCTTTCTAGAACAATAACTGTCTCAAGAAACCAATTATAAAGTTGTCATTCTCAGGGAAGGGAACAACGTCAACCACAATGACAAAAAGTTGAGGAAGCTACTCGTGAAACACGATCGAAAGAGTGTTGGACTCCATGGGAAAGAGAAATGGGTCACATGTCACATCCCACCCCTACTAACCTTGTCACATCCCATGTTAGGAGCATTGTAGCATACCAATCCCTGTAACTCCTGTCATATCTAGTTTGTGTTGGCTTGTAACTAAGTGCCTATGAGTCTTATATAACACATTAATATGGGAATCTCTAAGTCATATGCAGCATTGTCATATAAATTTCTATAACCCTGTAGCAATTATATCCATCTCAAAACAATTATGCAATATAAAATTTAATTGAAGTAAGCATTGTTCACTAAATTGGAAATAATCCATAATTAACCATACATCTAACCATATCAAATATACAACCCCTTGCTTTCTCTTAAACTAGTAAATACAAAGGTTACAAATTCTCTAGAGACTAGCCCAAACCTCTGCTATGACATGATGATGTGAATGATGTAAAAACTAGTGCTTCTTAGGTCTAGCTATTGAGATTTGCAAGGAGGGGAAATAATGAGACTAATGTCCCCATGAATGGTATGTAATCTAAACTCAGTGGAAATAGATAGAGTTCACTAGTTACAATATAACTAAATATAATTCATAAAACATATCAAACTGCATAAACATTGAAAGTCATAGCATAAAGAAGTACTTAAATTTGTTGTCATTTTGCAATTCTAAAATCCATGTCAAATCATAAAGTATGGAACTTTGAAAAGCATAGACACCATCAGTGTAATGTGTATATATAGCTCTAGCTTGGTATGCACAATAGAGTAATGTTTGGGGGGTGGTATAAATATAAATATATATCAATCATATTATTGACTCTCGTCAGGGCAAACCATGTTAAAATATACTAGGCGCTACTATACTATGTAGCTGACACCATGAGTCACTACTCTAAGGCCAACTATCATAGCCTATGTATCTAGAACCCCATTGTGTTAAGTATCATAACATAGATTATAGAACTACCACCTGTCCTAGATAACTACCCAACATTTCATAAACAAACTATAGAAAACATCATCAAATGAATATATAAAAAAACAGAAAATAGCTAATTATTTACATTCTTTTCATATACAAAACAGACATGGTAATAAGCATTTTATCTTAGTTCATAAAGACACATTGTATAAATATTAAGTTTAGAAAGAGTGCCGCTCACAGTGTGTATGTAATCTACTAGGGACCTGCAAGATCGATCCAATTAGGGTCTAGCTCAGCTCTATCTCTCTCTCCTACAAGTGAAGGGTATGTAAACATAAGTGAAATATCATATATGCATGATGCAAAAATATGTCAAATTCTCTAAGAGAATTAGTTATTAGTTTCCTTTTTCTTTAATTTTGAAAGTGTTTTCTATTCTAATCGTCCACCTAAGAACTCTCCTTAACACCTTCTGGAGCCTTGACTATACTCAAATTTCAGCTCTATTAAATGTTTTTTAGAGGCTTAAAAATCACCTTTCTAGTCTCCTAGGTTGCTAGAAATTTCAGCACACATGGTGAGGCATAGTTTTTAAGTTTGGTTTACATTTAGTCTTGATTGCTTCCTTAATTTTGTGTTTACCTTAGGTCCCTCTGTGGCCCTCAATCCAGCCCCATTTTGTGCCTTCCTAGAGGTTTAGAACTCCTTCAAAATCCTTGCTCTAAAATAAAATTTTCTGCTCACAAATATCTATACATATTTTGCTGCTCCCTTGATTAAGTCTAGTTTGATTTTGAGCCAAAATTTGCCCTTTTTCCTTATTGTTCTTCCCTAACTAGCTTAGCCATCTTTTACACCACTTATTAAACTTAAGTTGAAGTCCATTCCAACCTCCCAAACTTTAGCGGGGGGGGGGGGGGTAAGGTTGCAAAAAGTTTTTGCTCCTCACCTTTACCTTTTCTTTATATTTTTGGTTTCTTTTCTAAACTGTAAGCAAACCATGCCTCCCCTTTCATGAAATCCGAACTGCACCCCCTATTTTTCCCTTGCTTTCAGTCTCGAAACATCACCAAAATTCACCAACAAACCATAGAAACATATGAGTCCCCAAGCAAACCAAGTTTCAAGCTAACTAGTTTTCTCAAAATTTTCCCAATTTGTGAACTTTCTTCCTCCTATCCCTAGGTTCGGTATTCCTCTATTCCAGCAAACAAGTTATCCTCAAATCATGATTATGAACTAATTAAATAATGTAGAATTGAAAGCAAAAGTATAAAATTCAAGAATCTTAAGCAAAAACACAAAAAGTCCTGGAAAGTTCCATGATTCTAACCTTGTTTCTTCTCTTTTCCTTCTTCCTTCTTCTTTCCATTTCTTCCCTTTCTCTTCTCTTCCTTTGGTGTGCAGCAACTAGATGGTTCAAGAGGGTTTTTATACCCCCTTTAGGTCAGCAAGCAAAGGGACACACCATGCTCCTAGTGTGAAAAGACCATTTTGCCCTTTTTTCATAAAGTTTTGCTTCCTTCCATGTCCCTTGAATTTCTATTCCCCTTTCTACCCCTCAACAACTAGTCTAATTACCTCCTTGTCCCAGGACTTAAGAGTTTAAATAAGGCTAAATCACTAATTAATATCTCTAATTTTATTCAACTAGGTTTTATGATTATTACTATTGTTATTATTTTCATATTCTTAGTTTTTTTCCTTCTAAACCATCACTTTCTTTCTATTCCTATTCTACTATCATATCCACTTCATGTCTTAAGGTATCATAATGCTTCTTTAATCTCTTCTAGGGTTATGGACAAGAAAAATAAAATAATTTTCCTTAAATTTAAATTACTTCTAATATGCAAAGAATGGTTATAATGTATGCAAATCATGTAGTGATGCATGAACAAAGGTTATATATACTAAACTTAGTTTGGAATGTTACATCACACATATGAGAGAGGAGGAGAAAGGTTGTAAAAACCAATTTTATAACCTTTATGCACTCATGTGACTCAAGTACAAAATGACTAGTGGTGGGTCTCTTTTATAGTTGGATATGACAACATTTTTAAGAATAATTTATTCTACTCCAAGTACCAACTCTTTTTAAAATAATATGTTTCCAATACTTTAAACTATAGAACTCAAGTTCATTTAGACTTCTTTATTTGCCTAGAGTTATTTTAGAATAATCAAGTTTATTCTAAAACACTCCCTTTTAAACTTGATTCCATGGCTCCAAAAGATGTTTGCAACTTTTTGGAAGACATCAACCTTCAGTGGCTTGGTGAAGATATCTACAATTTGATCTTGTGATTTGATAAACCCAAGCTCAATTTTCTATTTAGAGATGCATTCTCTAATAAAATGGAATCTTGTGTCAATGTGTTTGTTTCTTTTATAGAACAATGGGTTTTTTGACAATGCAAGTGTAGAGTTATTATCAATAAAAATCTTTGTTGCGTGTTCTTGTGATTGATAGAGTTCCTTCAACAAACTTCTAAGCCAAATTGCATGACGCACACATGAAGTGACTACAACATACTCATTTTCACAAGTAAAAAGAGTAATAAATGGCTACTTCTTAAAGTTCAAAGTAAATGCCGAATTCCCAATGTAGAAAATAAACCTAGCAATGCTTTTTCAATCATCAATAGCACCAGCTCAATCACTGTCACAATAGCCAACAAGCTTGAAATTTGAGATAATGAATATAAAATTCCAAAATCAAGTGTACTTTTGATGTACTGAATTATTCTTTTGGCCACCTTCAAATGAGAAGTAGTAGGAGTTTCCATGTATCAACTTATTAATCCAAAATCAAAAAAGAATATCCGGCCTTGTACAGGTGAGGTACCTCAAGTCTCTTACAAGACTCTTGAAAAATGTAGGATTAATTTTGTCCCCCTCTCCATGTTTGGATAATTTAACTCCACATTGCACACGGATACTTACTGGTTTGCAATTTTCTATCTCAAATTTTTCCAGAATTTCTTTAGTATACCCTTCTTGGGAAAATAGCATCCTCTTTGCTTCACTTCAATACCAAGATAATAGTACATCAAGGCAATGTTTGTGATCTCAAATTCTCTAGCCATTGCTTCTTTGAAGTCTTTAAACATTTTTTTTTAATTATTTCTTGTCAAAATCAAGTCATCCACATTCATACAAACAAACAAGTAGGATGTCAGCATTTTTGTTAATTTTTATATAAAGTGCATGTTTGTGTGGACACTTAATAAAATCATTTGCTTGGAAATATTGGTCAAATCTACTATTCCAAGCATGCAAAGCTTGCTTGAAACCATAAAGAGCCTTCTTCAATTTCTAGACTTTGTCTTCATGCGGTTTAACCACATAGCCCAAAGGTGGTTAAATGTAGACTTGTTCCTTCAAGACTCCATTTAGAAAAGTAGATTTTACATTCATTTGATGGATTTTCCATCAATTTTAGGTTGCAAAGGCAATAATCAAACGAAGTTTTTCTAAATGAGCCATTGGAGCGAATACCTCGCCATAGTCAATGCCAAAGTTTTGCTTATAACACTTAGCCACCAATCATGCTTTGTATTTTACAACTTCACCTTTGAAATTCTTCTTTATCTTATACCCATTTTACTACAATATTGCTTCTTCCTTTTGGAAGTGTGGCCAACTCCCAAATATTATTTTTCTTGATTGCTTTGATTTCTTCATTCATTGCATTCCTCCATCTCTTATCTTGGATAGCATCTTCATAACCTAGAGGCTCACAATCAAAAAAATAGACAAAATTGAGTCATATCACTTAAGTTTTGGGTTACCTCTTCAGTATCATCATAAGACTTTTGTAATGTCGAGGGCTTTCACTTGAACTCGATTCTCTAACCAGTGTACCATCTCTTCTTCTTCTTTTGCTTCCAAAAATGAATTGACATTATACTCTTCTTTTGAACTTTTACAATTTCAAGATCTTTGTTCATCGAACTCAACATCTTTATTAATTACAAATTTGCCATTGTCTAGATTATATAATTTACAACTTTTACAGCATTGATTATAGCCAATGAAAACATTTCTTTGGCTTTCATCATCAAGCTTAGACCTCCTTTCATTATGTACATGTGCATAGGCTATGCTTCCAAAGATTCACAAGTGAGAAACATTTGGTTTGAAACCACCCAATACTTTTTAAGGTGTTTTTCCAAAAACACTTCTAGTATATCTTCGAATGGATAAGTAGACTACACAAGTAGCAGCTATAACATAAAATTCCTTTGACATGCTTTTACTTTTCAATGAGCTCCTTGCCATGCTGGTCTATTATTTTTCTCGGCCACACCATTTTGTTAAGGTGATCTTGGAACCATCAACGGTCTACAAATTCCATTTATCTCTCAAAAGTGTTTGAATTCATTTAAATTAAATTCTCCACCTCTATCGGATTAAAGAGATTTGATTTGATAGCTATTTTGTTTTTCTACCAAACTCTTGAATTTTTTGAAGCATTCGAAGACCTCCGATTTTTCCTTCAAAAAATAAACCCAAATCTTTTTAGAATAATCATCAATAAATAGAAAAAAATAATTATTCTTACAAAGTGAAGATGGCTTGATCGGTCCACAGACATCTGAGTGGTCCAACTCCAATGGACATTGAGCTCTTGTCAAGGACTCTTTGTGAAAGCTCTTCCTTACTTGCTCACCAAAGATACACCCTTCAAAAAGTTGGCTTAGGAGATCGGTGGAAGGCAATCCTTCACTACTCTTTCCTTATTAATTTCAGGCCATCAAAAATTTAGGTGTCCAAGTCTCATGTGTCAAAGCCAAGAATCATCTTGAACACAAGCTTACAAACACCTTGGGACATCACTTTGAATATTTAAGAGAAATAATCTATTTTTTTATCATTGGTACCTTGGCCAACAATCTCCCACTTCCATCTTTAATAATTAAGCTTTTTGTTTTCCAAGTGGAAATCATAATTTTTCTCTAGTAATTGTCCCAAGCTTAGATATTACTTTTTATATCCAACACATAAAAGATACAAAAAATAAATTGATGGCTTCCATCTTTCGATCGAATTAAAATTGTACCTTTTCCTTTCATTTGGACCTGAGAAAAATTGTCAAAAATGATGTTGCTGCCAATTGATTCATCAAACTCCACAAAAAGATTTTTCTATCCACAAATGTGAATTTTTGTGCCAAAGTCAAGGTACCATTGCTTCTACTCATTATTTTCATCACTTTTGCATGCAAGAAGCAAAGTGGGATTTCCACCTTCATTCTTACTTTCCAGGATCTACATTATTTTTGCATTCTCAAGAAAAGCGACCATACTCAAAACAAGTATAACATTCAATATATGATTAATCATACTTATCTTGAGTTGGTCTCCAACCTCTTACTCTTTCTCATCCATGGCCTCTTCCTTGGTATGAATCATGGTTTTTCTCCTCTCTATTAGTGGATTGGCTGCCGCTTCTTCCACCTCTTCCACAACCTCTTCCTTGTGCTTGAATTCGGCCTCTTTGGGATGCACCATGCTTTTCTTCCTTTACTTTCAAGGTAAGCTTGGCTTGTAAATCTTGCTCAACCAATTATTGTTCCGGTTTCTTCAATCATTCTTCATGAGCTTGCAAAAATCTGATGAGTGCTTCAATGGTCATGGTTTCCAAGTCTTTAGACTCTTCAATTGTGACAACAATATAATTACATTTTGGATCCAAATATCACAAATTTTTTTTAACAATCTACTCATCCTTTGAATTCTCCCCATTTCTTTTCATTTGATTTTGTAATTGCCAACACTCTTGAAATGAAATCTTAAATGGATTCAGAATCCTTCATATTAGCAATTCAAATTCACCTCATAAGGTTTGGAGATGAACCTTCTTCACCTTGTCAACTCCTCTAAATGAAGCTTTTAGAATATCTTATGCTTGCTTGGAGGTGGTTGCACTAGCAACCTTCTCAAACGTTCCAAACTTTGATGGGGGAGAGTGAGCACCTTTTGATCCTTCTTCTTCATGGTAGCTTCATCTTCCACATCTTCAACATCCTTCTCCATAGGTTCCCAAGCATTATAAGCTACAAGCAAAGCCTTCATATGGATGCACTAACTATCATGATTTTCTTTGGTGAGAGATAGAACTTGAAAAGGAGTTCTATTCGGCATTTTCTCTCAAATGTTGATTGTCTCGAAACAAGAAAGGCTCTGGTACCAATTTGTTGCACTTCAAGTGGAAGAAAAATGGGTCACGCATATGGGAGATGAGGAGAAAGGTTGTAAAAATCAATTTTTTATTCACTTGTACAATTCAAGTAAAATATGACTAGTGGTGGGTCTCTTTTATAGTTGGTCATGACAACAATTCCAAGAATAATTTATTCTTCTCCAAGTACCAACTCTATTTAATATAATATGTTTCCAATACTTTGGAGGATGGAACTAAAGTTCATTTAGACTTCTTCATTTGCCAAGAGTCATTTTAGAAGAATCAAGTTTACTCTACAAAGAGAACAACCGCCTCTACAAAGAGCTTAAATACACCAATGGTAATGTTGCTGGTTATATTGACAAGTGCAAGATGAAAGACCTCATCCAGTTTATGCTCAATCACGGCTCATGAAATAAGCTCATGTTTTGGATTTACACGCTGATCATTCAGAACCAGAAAGTTAAATCATTACATTTGTACCATAATAAGTTAATTGCTAGAAATTCATTCAAGGAAACAACACCTTGGCCCAACCATAACAATTCATCAATATTCAATTGATACCTTTTGTCCCCAACTTTTGGACTCAAAATCTAGCTCTCTTTAAATTATAGCACAAATACTAAAAGATATATACAAGAAGTTGAGGAACTCCTCCAGATTATATTTAGATACAGAAAACACCTAGCAAGCAACAATGCTAAAATGTTGTATATATATTTATAGATAATGAGAGAAAATTTGGTATGAATTGAGGAAGAAGAAAGAAATTTACTACCCCTTGCATAAATTTTACAAGAAACCCTTACAGAATGTTCATCCACTAGATCTATTAGTATAATATATATTTTCATGAGTTTGTTGATTTCCCAGGTTGAAGTATATTTTGCTTCGTCTACGACATTCAACCACAAAAACAATTGCCTTCGGCCAGCACAAATATGCATGACCTCACCAAATTTGGATCTACCTCTTTAGATTCGTGTAGCCCAGAGCACAGACCAATTACCTATCATTGAATTGTTGGATAGATTGAAATTCTCGGCCAAGCATGCCCTGCATTTTGTATCCAAACTGTCCATTAAGATCAAAGAACATATAATATCTGGTATCCAAGAAAGGGTATTTGGGAAAGGTGGGAAGAATGAAATGTATTAAGACTACGTTAAATAGTCGGTGCTTAATATCTTTATGGCCCCTCTAGTTGGAGTGAGCATTTGGTCAGAACAGAACTTTAATTGTCAAAACCCTATCAAAACCAAGTTTTAGAAACCTTAACTAAACAGACCCAATTTTCATTTTGAGCTGAGCTGAAACGCATCATCATAATTCGGTTCTTCTAATTAAAACCAGCGGAAGCCATTCATAAAAATTTAATCTGTTTCTTCAACAACATGAATTTAAATGCAAGAAATGAAGGACTAAATTATATTTCTCATAACCGAACCGATTCTCTCTCACGAAAACAAAGCCACACGGGCTAAGCATGGTTAGTTCGGTCTATTTTTTCAATGTGAACCAGTTTTTGCTCACCCCTACTCTCCACCGATCATTTTAACAAATCCCTGCGAAAAAATATAAGAGAACATTCCAGGATTGAGAATTGTATGATATGCCCCAATTTCAAATTCATGTCTGCTTAGATTTGTATTTTGTTTTCTGCTATCTTTTTACATCTTCTATACTTTTAAAATAGAAAACACTGAAAATACTAATAATTTTATTATTTTTATTTCTTTTTCATTTTTTTAGTGAAATGGTTTCTGAGAATTTCTAAAAAAAAAATTCTTCTCTCCTAAAAAGGGACCCATTTTCTAAAAGTTTTCCTGAAAATAAATTCGAACATGCCTGACTTTTTGAACTATATCAAGTGAGGATCGTTTCTGAAATTGCTTGCTCTGATTTACGTACATACATGGTGCATGAATCTAAATCATAAAGATACCCAAACCAGTCCTAGCAAGACACCTAGCATCCTGGTCTTCTGTTCTAAAAAGCAAAGCTATTCTTTGTTCGAGACCATCAAATATTGACAACAGGAGGCAGTTTCCAGTAATTCCAGGATTTGAAATCCTACTGGAATGAACAAAGAAAATGGATGGTAAATCTAGTCAGGGAAAGACTTAACCAGATAATTAAGAATAACGAATAAAGTTCAATTTGGGTGCTTGTGCGAGAATAACCAGTGCTTGCATCTCTTATTTTATATATTAAAAAAAAAAAATTGAGCAGGCATAGATTAATTAATAGATTTTATAGCAGTAATGGCAGCACATTCTAGTAGGAGAAAATAAAATATCTAAGTTTAATAGCAAAGAGCCGTATCTCCGAATTCAAAAGATAGAAGGTAGAAAGGGGCAAAATAAGGAGAAACTTGTATTTTTGAGTTCAGCCTCATAAGTAGTAAATATCACTCCATGAAACAGCTCTATGGAAGATATGATTTCAGGACTAATTGCAATCCTTCCCAAAAAAGCAATATTAAAACTAACGACAAGATCTGTTATAAAAAATTAACATAAAAAAGAGTACTGATTATAATAGAAAAAACTTGCTCTGATGAAGACATGGGTGGAAACATGTCATGCCCAAGAAAATGTAGCGAAGTGTATGACCTTGTGTTGACACAACAGCTCACAGCAACCTCCCCCTGCAAAATTCAGAACAATGAGAAAAGATCTTTGCAGATATTTCACGAATACATAAGCATTTTATAAACAATAATGGAGATATTTCATACTAACCTTAGTATTAATAGTAAAGATATTTCCTTTCGGGATTCCAACCTTGAGGTAGCTAATCTCGTCCGTGTTTCTATTCCCAAAACTATCATAGAATGGATTGCAATTAGAAGGAAATAGTTGCTAGAAAACAGTATGAAGACAGGGTTGCAAAAAGCTATGCTCTGTTATTCATTAAGAAGGGAAGTTACAGAACTCTCTTGATACGCCAAACATAATACATTAAAACAACCTATCATACTATCGCTCTGTAAAGATGAAGCAAAATACACATACACACACACACACACACACAGCGTACACAAGAGATACAAAATGGAATAAAGGAATCTGGATGGATGTACTGCTGGATTGTGTGAGCTGTTGCTGCACAGGGAGTGGTGGCACTATGCTGGAGCTGTAGCAAAGGAGTGGTGGTCCAAGGCCAAGTGTCTTGCAGTGGCCGAAGGTGTGCTGGCTAACATCCCTCTCAAGCTTAAAGGGCTTGGGGAGCACAGAAAGCTTGCTGTGAAAATGAAAAAATGTGTGTGCAGCTAAGGGTCTGGTTAGAGAATCAGCAAGGTGGTCATTAGTTGAAAGGTGCTGGACATTGAGTAAACCATTAACAACTTTATCTCAGATAAAGTGATAATCAATCTCCACACGTTGGAATAGGCATGAATAACAGGATTAGTCGAGAGATGAACAACACTCATAAGTTCAGTTGTAACATTGCCCACAGCGCAATATTCCACCTTAATACTAGAGTGTGAGACAACTTTCTATTTGCTGAAGGATCAAGTGATAAGATTGGGACAAAGGAAAATGTAGTAACCACCAATGCTTTTCCAATCATTAGGGCATCCAACCCAATCCAAGTCAAAATAGCTAATTAATGCCATGTTTATTTTTCAATTATAATTAGGGTGACATGATAAGAGGTGCCATTAAGATATCTAAGAAGCCATTTAATAGCTTGCAAGTGCATTGTAAAACAAATGTAAAAATTAACACAATTTGTTGATAGCAAAACTGACGTTAGGACGGGTAAGAGTGTAGCATTGTAAAGCTCTAACTAGGCTCTTGTAAGGTGTGGAATCAGGCAAAAGTTCACCATCATATAAGAGCATATTCGTGTGAGGAGCCATAAGGGTGGCAAGGGGCTTGCACTCAAACAAGACAGCCCTAGGTAGGAGATCTTTGAAGTATTGATTTTGATAGCAATGGAGGAAATCCTTAGTCCAAGTGACTTGAATACGAAGGAAGTAAGAGACCTAAATCTTTAAGACAAAAGGTCCTTTAATAGCATATTCGAAGGAGCCGATGATGATAATATCATCAAACATAAACTAAAACAAGCAGTAAATGACTGGAAGCAACTTTATAAAATAAGGAGGAATTAGATTTAGAATTATGGAACTCCCAATGCGTAAGAAAATTGCTAAGTTTAGTATACTAGGCTTGAAGGCTTTGTTTTAACCCATACAAGACTTTTTGTAATTTACACACACAATGGGGATGGTGTAGATCCTCGAAACTAGGAGGTTGAGACATGACATCTTCGATGAGATCAAACATGAAGAAATGCATTGTGGACATCAAGTTGGTGAATAGGCCACCCAAAGGAGAGAGCTAAGGACAGGATAATGCAAATGGTAGTTGGTTTGACAATTGAGTAGAATATCTCAATGTAGCCAATCCAGGAGTTTGGTTAAAACCCTTAGCTACTAAGTGTGCTTTAATTCAGAAGACAGAGAGGGAGGATCGCAAAGGAGATGAGATGAACTTGAACTAGAGAAAGAGGAGGAAGAATAGAGCTAAAAGTAGGGGAAGTATGGGCAACAAGAGGGGAAGGAAGAGTAGCTCGATGAATTGGAGTTACAAGAGGAATAAAGGGAGAAGGAAAATTCCAATGAGATGGTAGGGAGGAAGATATAGATGGGGCAGTGGTATGTGTGGAGGAAGAGTGAAGGCATAGGAGGGAAGTCTCATGAAATAAAACATATGGAGAAATATACATACTCCTGGACATTTTATCAAAGCAAAGATGGCCCTTATGGAAAGCACTATGACCTAAGAAGACACATTGCTTAAGGGCAAGTTTACGAGGAGAATACTTTCTACGCATGGGAAAACTGTAGCTACAACCAAAGACTCGAAAATAGGCATAATGTGTTGGTCGACCATGAAGTAATTCAAAAGAGACCTAAAACTTTAAATCCTTAGAAGGTAAGAGATTAATGAAAAAGACAGCCTCATAGAAGGCATAAGGCTAAAAGGAAAGGAGAACGTTACTATAGTTGAGAAGGGACAAACCCATCTCAACGATGTGCTGATTCTTGCACTCGACACATGTGTGTGTGTATATGCATAAATACGTAAATACATATATTTACCTATTTATATATACACATGCATATGTACATACATATATATATTTACATGTGTGCATGCGTGCATGCATGTGCATGTGTGTGTGTGTGTATATGTATATATTTATATATAATATAATTATTTGTACATGTATATATACTTATAAACCATAATTTTGAATTAATTTTTTAATCCAAACTAAATTTAAAAAAACCAAACCAAAATTTAAAAATTAGTTTGGTTTTGTACACCCCTATGTGCAATGTATTTTATTTTAACTTTAAATGAAAAAATAGAAAATTTTAAATAATAAAAATTAAAATTTTAAATACTAAATATTTCACGGTTTATCACAGTTCTGGTTCATGGTTCACTCACAATTCACGGTTCACGGTTTATTATTGGTTCTGGTTCATGATTCACTCACGGTTCATTCTTGGTTCCAATTCACTAGTGCTTTCACAATTCCGGTCCAATTTCTGTTCAGTTTCAAAAAAACCTAAACCTTAGCTAAACCGTAAACCTTCATAGTTCAGAACTGAACTTGACTGGACATTGCTAGTCCGGTTTGGTCCGATTTTTTCCCGATCCGGGTCGAGCCAGTTTACGGTTCGAACCTGAATCGTGAACAGGGCTAGTATAAGGGCAGAAGGTGGTTCAGATAAGCAACAACCCAAATGGGTCGTGTGGATTAGGTGTTTAGGTTGGGGTAGTGAGCCAAAATTTCGGGTAAGCATGTGAGTCAACACACAGATCCATATGGGTTTCACGAGTTGAGGATGCTGAATCGAGTCATGTAATTAATAAAAGTTTGGGAGGGTTGTTGGGTCACAAAGAACCCGAATCTCCAAATGCTCCCTATCATCTTCCTTGCTGAAACTCTAATTTCCCTTCTTTCATCGCTTGCAAAAAATGCAGCTAATCAGCCAATCGGAGGACACCGATCCATCTTAACGATATTGCCATGACATCCGAAGCTTGCCATTCATAACTTTCACCCTAAAACACCCTGTGGATCCCGCAACACTGAAGAACATTTGTACGTATATCACACATATATATGTATATTCAAACTGTTTTAGGAACACTTGCTTCTTCGATTCGTTTTCTTTGATTAATCAATTAATCGCCCTAAAACTTTTGTAAAATATATGTATATATCGCATTTATATGCATGCATATGCGTATATATACTCAAAATTCTTTTGATCAAGACAACAATTTAAATAAATCCTTCAATTAATTACATGATTTATAGATTTATATGATTAATCATCCAGAGAACATAATAATTTCCAAAAATTTATAGGATAAACTCAAAAAAAAAAAATCTATTTCGCATGTATATCGTGTACATGTATATATCACTATTTGATCTCCTAGAAAAAATTAACAATAAACACTACCAGAAAAATGCCTTTTAGTGACCATAGCAACGATCACTAAATAGCAAAAAAAAAAAAAAGTCACTAAATGAATCAATGAACGTATTTGTGACTGATAAAATCAGTTAGAAAAAGGCTCATCACTAATTCTTGAGGTCACTAATTAGTGATGGAATCAATAACCGCAGTTTTGGGAGTCACTAATTTGTGACCCCTTTTCGTGAGGTCACTAATTTATGACGCAGTTTAGGGGTCACTAATTTGTGACCCCTTTTTAGGGTCATGAATTTGTGACCGCAGTTTAGGGGTCACTAATTAGTGATCCCTTTCTAGGGTCACAATCTGTGACCACTTATATATTTTTTTTTTATAAAAAAATGAATACACAATAGTGACTCCTACGCAGTCATCAATTAATAACCACATTAAATTAGTAATTATTGTTTATGTATTGGTCATAAAAGAAGTTACTAATTTCATAATTTTTTGTGAGGTCACTAATTACCATTTTTATAATTCACAAATTACTCATTCACCATAAAAGAATATAATTCCTATAATATACATTCACCATTTCAATCCTCAATCACCACAAAACAAATATAAAAAATAATTAAAAATCATAATACATGTAATTTTATATGTCAAATTATTAAATAATATAAATATATTCTTAATATTCAAAAATATCACTAAAAAAAATTGTTAAAAACGGCGGTTATATTGCAACGGTTACTAGTAACTACCGTAATATGTAGTATAATACGGCGGTTCAAGTAACCGTCATATTACACAGTATAAAACGATGGTTGAACAGCCGTTTTGAAATAAAATTTTTCAAAAAAATTTTATAATTTGTTTTTTACTTTTTTCATCCCTAAATGTAAAAGGTATGGCATATTTTCGGGGCAGCCCTCGCGACTCCCTCCTCTGATTTCCTGATCATGAACCCTACCCCCTCCTCTATACTGCTGATCGCGAAACCTAGAGACCCCTCCGCTGCTACCGATCGCGATTCAGTCCAGCTAGCCATCCTCTCCAAGGACAATGACCGCGGTAAGGCTCTCTTCTCCTTCCCTTCATATGTTTTCCTTGTTTCTGTTGCTTGATTAGGGGCAATAGGTTGAATCTCTTTTTCTCTATAATTTTTTGTTTTATTTTTAATATTGTGGGCTTTCAACTGGTCAAAGGTAAGAATGTTAGGGCTTTTAACTCAATTCGAAACAAGTCGGCATCCCACCGATATGTATCTCCAAATGAATTGTATAAGAGCATGAATCCATTGCTGATCAAATCGCACAATGTGTGATGTATCTGATTCTCAAAATATTCTTCAAATGTTCAATATCTATGAATCAATTTCATGGTTTCTCCTTTTTTGTATAAAAAAAAAAAAAAATCATTTTTTATTTTTATTTTTAAAAAATGGTTGTCATCCCTATTTGTTAGTATCACAAACAATACCAACTCCAGTAGACCGTCAACCCAGCTGAAGTATTTGTAATGAAACTGGAAATATTGTTAATGATAATACATGTTATAGCATTATTTGTTGTAATGAACCATGCAAATTGGTTTATAAGTTAAAACATGATTCTGAAAACAGTGCAAAAAAACTATACCAACTTGCTTCACTGATGACATTAGTTGGGTTGAAATTAGTGGAATCTGGTGTATGTTGCTGGTCCATAAATATATATTTATCTGCATGAACGTGTTAGTTGAATTTATTGTTAGCTAATACTTTCAAATGATCCCAAAGTATACCCACTTGCTCCCAGGATATTAGACATTAATGTTTGGAGTTTTTAGTCTTATCGTGTCGTGTACTATTCTTTATGCATGAACTTTGAGTTCTCCTAAATTAGTCGTAATCAAGATCCATGCATATGTAATTGTTATTTCAATGTTCATTAATTAACTTGTTAAAAATTGGGTTGTTGCTTTAGATCTTGTCTAATGACTTGAATTTAACCTGTAATCCCACTAGTCAAGCCATCAATGCCTTGGATTATGTATTCTTTTTACATTCATTGATATTCTTGCTCTCTCAAAGATTGTTGAAGAGAATAGAAGAGTGTAGAAGTCAATAAAAAAATTGAAGATAGAAAGGTAAACTTCTCCAAAGTTGTAAAATATTGTTGGGTGCTTCACCCTATTTGGTGATTATCCATTCCGAATTCCTCAAAGACTCTATCAAGTTTCTGAAGCTCTGTCTATGCTCCGACTTCTTTGAAATTTTATTCAAACTCAAATCATGATCAAGTTAATTTGGAGAGAACCCAATTGGTGAAGGATTTAGATCCTCATCACCTACAAAACCCGATTATTTTTTCAGTTCTGTGTACCAGAGTAGAGCACAGCAAGTGGAGGAAAGGGTTATTGTCTTCTTCTGTATTTCGTTTTTTTTAGGAAAAAAAAAAAGAAAAAAAAAGGTGAGAGATTCTTGAAGAAGAAGAAGAAGCCAAGTACTGCCCTTAGCCACTAACCAAGAATAATTGCTTGCAATTCCTGCTATTATAGTGGAAGTCTTTGCCTGAATCAAAAGGATCTTGTGATTTTTTTGGGGGACTTTTCACATAAAAAATCTGGTCTTTTACAGTTTGATTTATATGATTTGCTTCTGCATCCTTTCTCTCTATTTCTGTGCTTTCTACGCTCTTCTACTGCAGGGAATTTCAGAAAATAGGGCTACCAAAAATAAGTTGAGTATTATCATTTACTAACCTGATGTGTGAAATTGGATTGATCCTTGTTTTTTTAAGTTTTTAATGTAGTTACGTTTATGGGTATCTATATGTCATTCTCTTCCTGAAGAGATGAATTTTATTATCTTTGGAACTTTAGGTAGCTGTGCTATCTTAGGGAATGGAATTGCTTACTTTGTTTAATCTCATTCATTACAGCCAAAAGCTTAGTGGATGAACTTGAAGGCCTTGTTAGAGAAGTAACTGGTATAATAGAAACTGCAAACAAAACCAGACCAACTTTTGAAAATGAAGCTATAGGAGAAGAACCTTGTTCAGGACCAACTACTTTTTATAAGGTAATCTCTTGCTTGTCTTTTAATCTGATGCCCAGGTGCATATAGATTTATCACAACTTGCTCATTAGAAGAAAATGCTTTGGTGTATGCTGGATCATTTTCTTGATGCTGTCTAAACACTTGTGTTTCAACTTTATCTATTTTGGAGGAAGGGGCGTGTAATTTAGATTGTTCCGCCAATAGTTTTTCCCCTATTATATCAGAATTATTTGTATATCTTCAATAGAGAATCAAATAGATAGAATTATGGTTCATTGTAGATGCTCGATGCAGCTTTATTATTTGGTTCCCTATTACCAGAAATCATATTCTGTGCCTTGTGATATCTGCCATACTTGGAGATATGATGGAATTTCTGTGGATATTTCTGCAATTTTTCCTTGTAATATATTTGTCCTATGGCTCACAAATTTTGAAACTTATATTACTTTGTTTTCTTAGGTAAAAAAGGAGAATTTTGTGTCAGATGAGGAATGAATTAATTTTGGATAAATGATCATTTCTCTACTTTCCAAAAGTATGTTTCTATAGTCAACTTAAATTTCCAAGTTTCCTTTTATCTTAAGCTCTTCAAAATAGTAAACTACCCATTCTTTCTACCAAACTTTGTTCCAAGTTTCTAAAGCTTTACCTCTTGAGGAATCAAAGCACAGATTGATAAAACTGCAAAAAAGTATGAAAAGAAAGCAGCCAAAATACTCTTCTTCTTCTTTTGGTGTTCTTAGCTGCTGCTTGTTAGTTTTCTTTGCACTAATGGATAATAGAGAGGCACGTAGGATTCAGTATTAAAGAACAATAAAGTAGAGAAAGCTACAAATGCAACTTAAAATCAATCAATGCATACTATTTATTGGCTTTGTTGGGTACATGTGATTGCTCTTGGATATCTACCATTCTAAACTACCAGTGCACAACTGTTGGAGATTGTATAGTATTTGATTCCTGGAATATGTATGCTTGGTTGAAAGTATCCTTTGTTCCTTTGGCTTTATAGTTATTAAAGTATGACTTGTTAGTCTTCTTGCTCCTTTGGATAAAAGTATGACTTGCCAGCTATCTTATATGTGTTAAAAGATAACATCTGTGGGTTTTGGCTAAATCTGTGGTTTCTATCTGCTAGAGTTTCGTGTTGCTGTGATTGTTGGGTGGCAATTACGGATTTATCTATTTGGTGATGTTGATTATAATATGGGTCTTGATTACCACACTTTCATATTAACATTCTTATTTTTGTTACATTCATGTTACAAATATATTGCTTTTTTGATTGCCTAGTGTTCAATAACACAAAAAAAAATGAAGGTCTCATAACCGCATTGCAAAACTTTTCCTTTAAGCTCATAGTATTTGTCTTCCTAAAGCATTTCTCCACTTACTCCACCCAGACTTAATTCTATCAATAACAAGGAACAAAACTTGCTAACCATTAGGTATTTCACTATTTCTTGTCCTTCAATACTAATTAGTCCTTCATCTTCATCTACTACAATTTTAATTGAGGTTACAATTTTGTTTGCGTATCCTAAGCTCCCTTGGTTCTTCTAAGGTGTCTCTCCAAAATACTAACTGAGCACTTAACCCTATATTAGTTGCATCTATGAAAATCCCATTCCAAAGAAGCTGCCCAGATTGCTGAAGTTTCTATAGCACTACGTCACTTATAGAATTCTAAGTGAAATCATTGTCTTTGCTTATTTTACCATTGAATGTTATATGTAAAATACCTTTTCCTTCTTTTCTTTCTTGCCCCTGTAAAGAACTTGTAGCCCGAAAAGAAAAGTAGGCCCACCCAGATAGGGACACAATCACAAACTGCCAAAGACCAAAAAAAAAAGATATTATCAAGATGGACTCAGGGTTTGCTCTATGCACTTACTAAAATTTACAAACAAACTCAACTATAATTTATCAAACAAATATGTGGAGATGGAGAAGACATTGGAAAAACACTAGCTAAAAAAAAAATATATGAAACAAAATGATGCTACAAATGCTCTAGGATCTGGCTAGTGATAGTAGATCTTACTCCATAAATGATCATGAGAAATTATACTAGTAAAAGTAATAAATACCCCTAGCAGATATTGGCATAAGCCAAGATCCTTCTAAAAAACATGGCAGCTATCTCTCACATAATTTGGAATACAGGGGTTCATAATAAATTAATATTAGAAAGTAAGAACTTAACAATTAAGAAAATATTTATTTCTACATGATTGTATGCATGTTAATATACACATGAGGTCTAGACCTGATATTGTCTTGCATAAGTTTTTGGCTATATACTAATGTAGTTTCTTCATGATACTAATGTATCAATTTGTGATGTTTGGCCTAAGGATGATTGATAACCCAAATCCTTGGATTTTGGGCTTTTGGGCTTTTGTTCTCTATAAGTCTAGCTTTTAAAAGTGGTTGACTTACTACGAGTTCTCTATAGAAAAACATAATAGTTATGGACATAATGTGTTGAGCGACCCTTACACTCAACCAAAGCATGCTCCTCATCCTCATTTAGAATGAGGCCCTCCTAACCTCCCTTATATTGCATGCGAGTGTTTATCCCACTTGCATTATCTCTCAAATGTTTGATTAGGTCTACCTCTTTCCTTAATGACATTAATAATCTCCATCTCCATATTATCCACTCTTCATATACTGATTCCAACACCTGAATGTTTGACTTACACTTTCAACTTCTTTTTGTAGCCATGTCGATTGATAAAACTTGGATAAGTAAGCCACGAAACACACCTGAATATGTGGATGGTGTAAAGAAATTTCTAGAATTTGCATTTCAGCATCGGAGTCTATTGATGGGCATTTAATAAAGTGTCCATGTCCAAAATGTGGATTTAAGAAGTGGAAAAATGAGAAATGTAGTTAGAGAGCACTTGATGATAAAGCCTTTCCTAGAAAATTATAAAGTTTGGTATTGGCATGGTAAGAAGAAGGCACTGTTGTTGATTTGAGAATGTTGAGAGCACACATGTCATAGAAGATGATTTTCACACCCCAAAATGTTATGGAAATCATGATCAACGAGCATTCGGGCTTCCTAGGCACAATGTCAATGAATGTGGTGAAAGAGAAGAATCTGTTAATAAAGGAGATAATGCGGTGTACAATGATGATGATACAGATTTCAATGAATTGCTTCAAGATGGTAATCAGAATTGTATGAAGAGTGTAGGAAGTATTCAAAAATGCCATTTCTAGTAAAGTTGTATCACATAAAGTGCTTGTGTAAAATGAATGACAAAGTAATGACCATGGTACTAGAATTGTTAGAGACACGTTTGAAGATACCAGATCCCTACTTCATTTTACGAGGCCAGAAAACTATATCAATAAAGTCGGTCTCAATTATATCAAGATAAATGCATGTCCAAATGATTGTATGTTATATTGGGGTGAAGAAAATGTAAACTTACAAGAATGCAAATCATGCAAGGCATCTAGGTGGAAAGAGAATAAGAAGAAGCAATCTACTAACATTTTGCGATACTTTTCGTTAAAGCCGAGGTTGCAAAGATTGTTCATGTGTTCTAAGATAATAGAATCTATGAGATGGCATTCGAAGCAAATTTGTCAAGATGGATTGATGAGGCATCTTAGGGATTCTAAGGCATGGAAAACATTCAATTTAATGCACCATGAATTTGCTGCAGATCCAAGAAATTATGGCTTGGCCTTGTTACTGATGGTTTCAATCTTTTTTGGAGCCATGAGGACAAGCTATAGCATTTGGCCAGTTGTTCTAATCCCGTACAACCGCCCCCCTTGTGAGTGCATGAAGCAAACTTCACTTATTTTGTTAATGATTATTCCTGGAAAACAAATGCCAGCGAACAACATAGATGTGTACTTGCAACCTCTCATCCAAGAGTTACAAGAATTGTGGTATAAGGGAGTGCATACAATGGACTCCTCCATAATGAAATGTTTAGAATGCGAACAACTTTAATGTGGACAATTAGTGACTTCCCTGGGCTTGGTACTTATTTGGGTGGAACACATACACTAGTATTGCTTACCCCACTTGTAATTTTGGTACAAGCTCATGTAGATTAAGGCATGAAAAAAAAAAATGGTGTTTTACTGGTCATGTCGTCGTTTTCTAGAAAAGGGTCACAAATTTAGATTAAATCGAGTACAATTTGATGGGAGAATTGAGCTCCAGGATCCACCAATAACATTGTCAGGATCAGATATTTTGAAACAGCTTGTGGGCATTGACGTTACCTTCAGAAAATGTAAATGATCTTAAGAGAAAACTATTGCTGGTAATGGATCTGTGTAGTGGAGGAAGAAAAGCATATTTTTTTATCTCCTTATTGGGAGATTAATTTGTTGCGGCATAATCTAGATGTTATGCATATTGAGAAAAATGTATGTGACAATGTAATATACACTTTGCTTAGTGAGACTGGGAAATCAAAAGACAATCTTAATGCCCGAAAAGATCTTAAGGAAATGGGTGTGAGGAAGACCCTTTGTCCAGATGAGAATGGAAGATATCGTCCATCTTTGTTCACAATGTCAAATGCAAATAAGATACATTTTTGTGAACATTGAAAAATGTCCAAGTTCCGGATGGGTACTTTAGTAACATTTCAAGGTGCATTGACTTGAAACAACGAAAGTGATTTAGATTGAAGAGCCATGATTGTCACATTGTTATGGAGTACTTATTGCCACTTGTCATACGTAATATTTTACCAGACAAAGTGGTAGCAGTTTTAGTGGAGTATCTACATTCTTTAGACAATTATGTGGTAGAAGCTTAAATCTCTCAGATCTTGATAGATTGCAATCTCAAATCGTGCTCACTCTTTGTCACTTAGAAATGATATTCCCCCCCATCCTTTTTTACAATTATGGTTCATTTGAGTTGTCATCTAGTTGGGGAGGCAAAACTAGGAGGCCCAGTGCACATATCAGTGGATGTATCCTATTAAAAGGTATTGCCCCTCTTGCTGTACTCAATTTTCAAGCTTAAATGGGAAAAATCCTTTACTATACTAACTCCTAAAATTTCATTAGGTATTTGGGACATCTTAAATCTTATGTACGAAATAAGGCTGAGCGTAAAGGATCCATAGCTAAAGGCTACTTAGCCGAAGAGGTTCTTACATTCTGTTATCAATATATAGAAGGGATTGAGACACTTCGAATTCATACCGAGCCGTGTTGATGATTTCCCTAGTCAGAATGTTTGTCCTACTCCGTCAAGCATTTTTCCACTAGTGGGTAGAGTAGTAGGAGCTTTTTTCGGCCTTTGAGCTTTCAACTGTGGAAAAAATTCAAGCACATAGATATGTCTTGCTGAATTATGCACAAGTACAGCCATATATCAAGTTAGTACCTACAAAAACTATAAATCATGCTTATTATCAATGTGAAAAAATTGCTTAAAATATGTGATGTTAATGCTAATATTTCATATAGTGAATTTAAAGATCACATGCAAAGACGATCTAGGAGTCGACGACCTTCAATTACAGATATTGAAAAGATGGTTAATAGAATTTTGCTTATTGGTTTTCTCAAAAGGAAGTTTGGAATTGTTATACAATTCATTAATTTTATTAAACTTGGTTAATTATAACTTCATAATTCAAGCTTCTTAACTAGGAATTGTTTACATTGTTTATTAGATCATGAACCCATACATTTCGGCTACTGTCTCAGAGGATCTTATTTTCTAGCAAGAGGTCCCACACAGCATGCTAGAAGGTTTTCTGTATTTAATATAAATGGGTTCAAATTTCGGACAGTCAGTCGAGAACTAGGGTTACAAATGCAAAATAGTGGAGTTTTTGTAACTTCTTCCACACCTTGTGTTGCAAGTACTGTAGATGGAAACCTACGACAGGTTGATTTGTATATTATGGAAGATTAAAAGATATCATTGAGCTTAATTACTTTGGTCGGTTTAGGGTTACACTATTCAAATGTAAATGGGTTGACACCACTATAGAAAAGGGGTTTAGAAAGGATGTGTGGGTTTTACATCTATAAATTTTCACGATTGATTCACATTGGTGATCGTGAAAAGCATGATCCATACATTGAAGCTTCACAAGGTCAAATGGTATATTATGTTAATGATAAGGCTCATGTAGGTTGGCATACTATTGTGCATTTGAAGCCTAAAGACTTGTATGATATGGGAGATGATATTAAAGATCCTGAGAGTAAGCATGCCCGGAGCAAGACTTGGACCGATTTTTTGAAGATGTCAATGATCTTCCATTATTAAGGGAGGATGCAAATAATGAATTGGTAGGTGAGGATGCAAATAATGAGGCGGGGGGAGATGCACATATGTTTGAATAGTTTACAAAATAAATCTAAAATTTGACTTGCTCAAAGTGCCATGTAGAGGTATAACAACCCTAAAGAATCCTTGTCATGCTTTTCTTGTTTAAATGCGAAAAACATACTGATTGATTAGGTGTTCTTATGTTGTTATTTTATTATGCCATATTCGATCTTAGTGGAAGTGATGGTTTGTTAGTATTTGAATATTGGACCTATTTGAAACATCTGTTAAGTTCATTCATTCTTGTGACTTTCAAGCAGAAAAGAAACAAAGGAAAAATTGTCGCAAAGTTCCTCGGTGGGCACCTACAATGGGGAGCTCAAGTAGCAACAAGTAATATCTCTGATTTGGTGGGTTTTAGCTTTGAACTCTAGCATAGGCCCTTTGTCTCCATAAAAAAACTGGGGGAAAACGTCAAATTCATGTATTATACAGTGCTAACTTATAATAGAAGTATATATTTGGCTTAATAGTTATGATTATTGATTATTCATTTGTATTAGCTGAACCCAATCTAATTTACCTGGTTATAAGATTTTGTTAGGCCTTATCGGTAATCGCATATAGAGTTCGTGTGCTTGGTTTTGGGGTCAACAATTGGCTGAAAGGGTTTTAGAAAATTGGGGTTGCAATCTGTTTTTATCTAGTGATAAGCTGCCTTTCGTTAAATTTCTAAATTTTTTAAAGTCTGTATGGTTTGGGTTGGATTTATTAGTTGGCATGTTCATTGTCTAGTCTACTACAAACTATTATTGTCAATTTATAGGTTTGGCCATTGTCTTATATTCTTGTTAATCAACTAAAACCTAACAAGTTGCTGCCAGATGGTCAACAAATAATATGCTACTTTCTCTTACCATACAGATCCTTTGATTATTGACCCAAACAAACTTCTTTTGCACAACCATCAGAGAGCATGCAAAATGTTAATAAGTTGATTAGAGTAGATCACAAACAAATACTAAATCAAATTAATTTATTGAAAGATTGCACAGTGATGCAAAGCTTTTTAATTCCTTTAACACTAAATATTGAAGTGGCTTTCAAAGAGAATAAAATATCATTCAAAACTTGTTTCCATATCATGTCTGTAGTTCCAAATCTTCAAGTTAGAAGCCACTTATACTTGCCATTCATTTTAATTAAGACTGGGTCCTAATAATTGAACAAATAGATAGAATATGACTATTTTTCTGTAGTGATATGTAAATAAGGTAAATACCAACGGTGAAACTGTGTCACATCTTCTGAACATCATGAAACAAAAGTGCGTGTTTATTAGCCTTGTGGTTTATTGCATTGGTTTATGACATCTTTTGAACATCATGAAAGTAAAATGGGTGATTCTCTGCCAGGAAATTGGTATAGAGGTGTGATATTCTGTTTCTGCTTAGCTCAATCACAATGAAAAAGGAGGCAACTTTTTGTCATTTTCTCTTTTATATGTGAGAATTGCTGACCATCTTTTCCCCAAGGAAATTGCTTTCCTGTTATTAGATTGTGATACATTTCAAGTTCATGATTGAAAGAAGGGAAATGCATTTTAAATCATAAATTTAGGAAAAATACTATTTAAAAGGGGAGGAGAAAAGTAATTATTATAGGTTCCTATGTCAATTCCTATTAACTGGCACTTATCTCCCTCCTACAATTACAGATTCAATAGATACCCATCTTTGTTTTACATCTTCTCTGATTGCCATTCAGGTAAGACTATCAAACTAGGGGAAAGAAGGCAAACGACTCATAGGCATTCATCTCTTAGTGTGACTTATATCTCACTTATTTCAATTATATGGAGGGGAATATTTATAAATAAAAATTTAAATTAATAATTAAATTTAATTATTAGTAGTACATGTGTGTCATGGCCTGCCCCTAAACAGAAGTTACCAGAAGTAGTGAGCCCAACATGCAATAAAATCAATTATTACTTCTTGTATGCTTCAAAGGACATGTTTGCCCCAGTTTCTAAAATGACCAGTGCAAGTGGATTAGAGCATTAGATGTCTTTAACTGATTAATACTTTTTCTTCCCCTTCTCCCTCTCAAAATTGTGTGTCCTTTTCTACTTTTAGCATACATATATTGCCATCTCCCTACCATAAAGCTCCCCTAAGTACTAGTTTTTGTTACTTCTATTAAGGTTTTAAATCATAGAGTAAGAAAATAGAATAATATTACAATAAACTTATTGTTTTGGGTTATTCTATTGGCTATGTCAATATCAATGACATAGCCTTCGGTACGTCACTCTCAAATTCATTCTCTACATTTACAGTTATCACAAACATAAAAATGCTAACCAATTGCTCCTCCAACCACACCCTACACTGCATAACCAACTACTTTTCTAACCACACCAAGTGTATCAGTAAAAAATCTTGTCACGAACATTATCCAAAACACAAATTTCAAGCATGCTCCACGATAGCATGGATACAAAGCAAGCCTGTGATACCTGTAACCTACAAGTTTGGGGAATGTTAAGATAGTAGAAATACCATCCAAATTTTAAACATATAGGGGAAAAGAACATTAAAAAAATAATAACTTCAATTCTTAGTCAAGGTAATCAAATTTGAGAACAAAGTACCATAGCAGAATACAAAGACACAAAAACAAATGTGACGAAGGCAAGAGAACTAGGTCAAAAGGGCTTTAAGTTTATTCCACTAATGCATGAGTGTATACGTTTGCATCCAGAACATCCCATGTTTTAACATGCAAGAGAGACTAAATATACAGCATGTATGTCGTATGTATGTAATAGTGGGTTATAATTTTTTATGTATCTAAAATGGGTGTTCAACAAACTGAACCAAACCATTTTAATAATGACGAGACTATGGTTTGGTTTGGTTGGTTCAATTGGGAAGGAATGGAATTGTGTACGGTTTTCTTTTGATATTTGACGGTCAGACAAACTCAACAAATTGAACAAAACTGTATATTATATACTGCACTGATCTATACTTTAATATATAGGGTCGTTTGGTAAGTTGGATAGGATAAAAAAGCAAGATAGGGCAGGGTTTTGGATAAAGTATTCTCACCACATAGTGATCTAGACAATTATCTTATTTTGTAAAAATGGTAGAAGTAACGGTTAGCGGTGGTAGTAAGGATAGTATTGTCCAAATAAGTTGAGTAGGGGCCGGATGAAATTATCTTACCCCTCTCCCCAATATAGTTTATCCAGATTTGGCCCTGCTATTATCCAATCTCTCTCCTACCTGAACTTAATCTGACCTTATTTATCTTATCTACTGAACATAGATAAAGGTGGATAAACTATCATTATCCACCCTTGTTTGGGCTACCGAACAAGCCATTTGTATTAGTGTGACTGAATGTACTCTATAAATATATTTGTTGGATAATGTGTGATTGCTATCATCAATTGACATAGATAATGAATTTGTTCAATGAATGTAGTCCATTTTATGTACTAAATCACCAACCATGGTCCCAAACCAAAACTGTAAACTATGGTTTGTTTTGGTTTCTAAAAATTTCCAAACAATCAACTATAGTTAGTTTGAAACAGAATGACAATTGACTTTCATATATATATATATATATATATTTTTTTATCAATGTGTAAAATGGATCGGGTTACACATGGTTCAATGACCTGAGATGATGTTTGTAACTGGACTTATTTGTCTGTAGGAAAATAGGTCTATGATTGTAACTTAACATTCAATCATTGTGTGACACGTAGAGATCATACTTGTGACCAACATTATCAATGCTTGTAACTAACGGACTCTCTGCCTGTAACCAAAAGCTCGTCCATTGTGAGCCTAGACATCATGCTTGTAACTGATCTGATTTATACTTTTAACCAAATCATTTAATGCTCGTTAGTTAATGGATTCTACTTGTAACCGAATGCTCTACCACTGTGACGCTGGACATCATGCTTGTAATTGAACTGATTTATGTTTGTAACTTACTGGTCAATGCTTGTAACATAAAGGAACTCCGCTTGTAACGGAACGTTTGGCCATTGTGGTGCTTGAACATCATGCTTGTAACTTAACTGTGTTATGCTTGTAACTCACTGGTCAATGCTTGTAACATAAAGGAACTTGCTGTAATAGAACGCTCGGCCATTATGGTGCCCAGACATCATGCTTGTAACTGAACTGATTTTATACTTGTAACTTACTAGTCAATGCTTTTAATATAAAGGAACTCTACCTGTAGTGGAACGCTTTGTCATTGTGGTGACCGGACATCATGCTTATAACTGAACTAATTTATGCTTGTAATTTACTGGTCAATGCTTATAACATAAAGGAACTCTGCATATAACGGAACGCTTTGCCATTATGATGCCCAGACATCATGCTTGTAACTTAATTGATATATGCTTGCAACTTATTGGTTAATGCATGTAACTTAAAAGACTATGCCTGTAACGGAATGCTAGGCATCTGTGATGCCTGGACATCATGCTTGTAACTTAATTGATATATGCTTGTAACTCACTATGTCAATGCTTGTAACTTAGATGATATCTGCCTGTAAC
>CAJVSB020000353.1:0-57259 GCA_911865555.2 Thlaspi arvense
ATTCTCTACACATCGAATGTTGGTGCTGGTTCTCTCTAATTGCTTGCATTTTCTGTAATTTGCTTTCATATAAGATGAATGTCTAGTGCCTTATATGCTCTCCTCTTTCATCCCTCCCACATTTTGGCCTCTTGCGTACATTGTTCTGCTGACCACATGTGCACAAGGACAATTTTATAGAAGGAAACAAAGATGATGGACATGGATGGGCCTTTAGATTTTGAATCAGAAGACCTACTCTTAAAGAACTCTGCTCCCATCAAAAGAAGGTTTTACTTTTAATTCCTCTCTTTGAACCATGTTTCAAGCTACTGCTCTCTATTTGTATTATTTTCCACCCATATATTCAATAGGCTATTTAGGGTTTTATCTACTATACCTGTTTTTGTATTTTTGGGGCATGCCCTAGTCCAATTGGGCTTGTTTTCTTGCAGATTACTAGAGTTTGCTTCTAATTCCATGGAACCATGTAATTGCTTCAAGTGGGAATGCTTAATTCTCTCTCTTTCTCTCTCTCTCTCTCTCTCTCTCTCTTCTTTTTTCCTATTTTTTGGAATTGTGTTTGAGAAAAATTGTAATTCGATGATCCATGCTTCAATTATCTAAAGAAACAAGTGTAATTCTCCAAATAGGCTGTTGGAATTCATAAATTCACATTTATGTGTAATTATATTCTCTACTTGGTTGGTTGGGATAATAGAGGCTGCAAA
Source organism: Thlaspi arvense (assembly GCA_911865555.2). Lineage (NCBI taxonomy): Eukaryota > Viridiplantae > Streptophyta > Magnoliopsida > Brassicales > Brassicaceae > Thlaspi > Thlaspi arvense. Next base: position 711 of record CAJVSB020000353.1, read on the forward strand.
AGGAGAAAACATTAGTAAATATGGTTTTCTAGGGTAAGCCTCTCTTTGTCTCACTCTCTCTAATTCTCTTATTTACATTAATCTCTAATTGCAAAATGTTTGCGATAATGACCATGTAAAAAGTAGACACTAATACATTTGCTATGCTTAAGACTTACCAAGTCTCTATTAATCTCTTATTACCATGACTTGAAATATATGAGATACCAACTTCAATTTGCAATCTCTCAATTTGTTACATTTTATTTAATTTTGGTTAATAGCCAACAATTTTGATAATAATTATAGATTTCATTCATAAGCCTTTTAATTTAGTTATGTACATAAATGCCTTGTGATTCACCTTCAAGCACTTTAGATCTGAGATCAAAACGTATTACATTAAGAGCATCTTCCTTCAAAGATAAAGCTTCTCTAACACATATCCATAGCTAATTGAACAGCTTCTTTGACTTTCCCACAGTATTGCTCTAGTTTTTTTGGACATGTACCACTAGTTCCCCCCTTTGCTGTTTCAAGTTATCACCTCAACGTCAGCAACTTGCTTGTCAGGATTTGCTACTATATCCACATTAACTTTCAGAACTCCTTCTGACAGAGCCATTGTTATCAATAGCGCTATAGTGCTCACTATAGAGACATAGCGAGCGCTACAGAGTAGGCATAGCGTAGCGAGGGTTAGATAGCGATGCTTAGCACACCCTATTTGCACTATAGGACTACCTGCTTAGCACACACAATTTGCGCTACATGGAATTGTGAGTTTAAGCTCTCGATCAACTCGGGTCCTTACATTAGACCCGGGTCCTCGCATTAAACTCTCGATCGAGCCCTCAGCCTTCATTAGACAAGCATCGCAGTTCCTCTTGAGCCTTCATCAACCTCCGTCGAGCCCTAGACCCACCTTGACCGAGCACGTAGGAACCCTTCGAGCTCCAAATCAATATTGCAAGAACCCATCGAGCCTAGATCGACCTCCATCGAGCCCTAGACCCCCTAGACTGACCACGTAGAAGCCTTTTAAGCCCCAGGCCAGTATCACAAGAACCCCTCAAGCCCAGACTGACCTCCATCAAGCACACAGGAACCCATTAAGCCCAGATGAGCTTTGCTTATGGGTATCTGTTGGTTTGGAGAGAGGCTTCTCTCTCATTTGCGGCTCTGTTGGTTTAGCGAGAGGTTTCTCTCTCGTTTGCTCTCTGTCAACCAGTGTGGCTCTCTGTTGGTTTCTTCTGTAAGACCATCAGCTATTGTTATTTTTTTCATTAATATATTTATTAGAAAATGAAACTAATACTTATAGTTACAGATTAGTATGATAATAATTTTTTTGATTCTTTGCTTTTCTAGTAAATTATAGATTAATATGATAATGCTTCTTTTGATTCTTTGTTTTGCCAGTAAATTTCAGCCCTTTTATTCATTACGTTAGAATTTGAAATGAGTATTAGTAAGAGTAGTAGGGATCCAGCTTGGAAATATTGCAAGAAAATTGATCCCAAGCAAGCAAATAAAGTTAGTTGCAATTTTTGTGGCAAGATTACAATAGGGGTTATTACTAGAGCGAAGCATCATTTTCTTTGAAGAAATAGAAATGTTACAGTGTGCCAATCATCTCTTGAAATCATCAAAGAAGAAATTAGGCAATATATGATGTAGAAGGATGAGCTTAAATCCCATTGGGTGTTAATGTCTAGTGATGAACACTGTGATTTAATGGAAAAAGATGAAAGTGAAGATGATGTTGCTCCATTACTTGTTGATAAATCAAAAAAGAAGAAGGTTGAAAGTACTGTTCTACATAGGGAAGTAGTAAAGCACCCTTGCTAAAAAGGTCAAGGAAAAAAGAGCCAATGGATGCTTACTTTACCCCTGATCCAAAGATAGTAGTGCAAAATAGAAAAAATTCTAAAAGAAAGCAAACCACTATAAATGAGCATTATAAGAAGGAAGCTTGGGACAAAGCATGTGGTGCGATTGCAAGATGGATGTCTGATGCTGAGATTCCTTTTAATGCAGTTAATTATGCTAGTTTTTCAAGTCATAATTGAGGTTATTGGACAGTTTGGGCCTGGCATGAAGGGGCCTTCATATCTTGAGGTGAAGGTTCCACTTTTTCAAAAGGAAATAGCTCGCACCAATGATTTGATGAAGACATGTAGGGAGTAATGGGCAAAAGTTTGGATGTTCTATTATGGCGGATGGTTGGAAAGATAAAAGAGAGAGGACATTGATCAACTTCTTAGTTAATAGCCCAAAGGGCACTGTTTTCATAGAATCCTTAGATGCTTCTGGGTTTGTCAAAAGTGGACAAAAGATGTTTAAATTACTTGATAAGTTCGTGCAAAAGATTGGACCAGCTAATGTTGTCCAAGTTGTGACCGACAGTGCTTCAAATAATGTTTATGTTGGTAATTGTCACATTTCCTCAGTACTTTTTTCTAATTCGTAGTCTTATTTATAGGAATCTAGATACTTACTTGATATACTTTGTATATTTTTTATAGAAAAATTGTTGGAGGCAGCCTATCCACACCTGTATTGGACCCCTTGTGCTACACATTGTCTAGATTTGATGCTGAGGATATTTGGAAAATCTAAAATCTCAATATGACAATAAAGAAAGTAGTGGCATTAAGTGGCTTCATTTATAATCATACAGGTGTATTGAACATGATGAGGCACTTCACCAAGCAAAGAGAGCTACTTAGGCCTGCAAAAACTAGATTTGCTACTGCATTCATCACGCTCTCTAGCATTCATCAACAAAAACATTGTTTGAAAAGAATATTCTCTTTTGAAGATTGGATAAAGAGTAAGTGGGCAAAGGATCCATAAGGCAAGAAGTTGGCTTAAATTGTGCTTGGTGAGACATTTTGGAGAAATGTTGTGTGTATTCCCTTAAGTTGGCTGGGCCATTGATCAAAGTGCTTAGACTTGTTGATGATGAAAAGAAACTGCCAATGGGATACATTTATGAGGCTATGGATAGGGCCAAGGAAGCAATTATTAAGACTTTCAATGTAAATGAGGAAAAGTATCAGGAAGCCTTCCAAATTATTGATAGAAGATGAGAAGTGCAGTTGCATTGCCCATTATATGCTACTGGGGATTACTTGAATCCATAATTTTTTTATACAAATCCCAGCATTGAGACTGATAAAGAAAGTAACATGGGTTTGATTTAATGCATTCAGATATTAGTTCCTAACACTAACATTCAAGATAAAATTACAGAAGAATTGAGCATATACAAGAATGCTGAAGGTCTTTTTGGGGTTGACATGATCATACGTACTAGAGCAACAAAAGCACCAGCTGAGTGGTGGTCATTACATGGTTTGGTTGCTCCCAATTTGCAAGCTTTTGCTATAAAAGTTCTTGGCCTCACTTGCAATGCATCTAGTTGTGAAATAAATTGGAGCATTTTTTAAAATGTAAGTGATTATAAACTTCAAATTAAAAGTTAATGTTCTCTTAGATCTTTATGTTAATACTTATTTATTGATTTTGCAGCTTCATACCAAAAGGAGGAATAGGCTTGCACAACAAAAATTAAATGATTTAGTATTCATCAAATACAATAGGGCATTGAAGTGAAGATATGACATAGTAACCAGATTGATCCAATCTCATTGAAAGAGATTGATGATAGCAACGAATGGTTGCTTGAAAGAATTGATGAAGAATTGGAGGAGGAGGTTGATTATGTATTTGATGAAAATGACGGTTTAACTTGAAGTGTTGTTGCTAAAGCTTCAGGAGTTGATGAGCCTACTCGTCTTGCTAGGCAATCTACCACCAAAACTCCAACTCTAGCCTCAACCTCAAGAGGGACAAAGAGACCAGTAGGAACGTCCATTGATCTTGATGATGAAGGGGGATAGCTGGTTCAAAGAGTGAAGATGAGGAGGATTGTGAGGGATTGGATGATGTTTATAGTGGTGATGAAATGGATTTGGATGTAGCCTCATCCGATGATGATGAGTTTTAGACTTTGCACTAGACTTGCTTTGATAGATTTCTATGTTCTAGACTTTGTTTTAATGTGGTATTTTATGTTTTAGACTTTGTTTGATATGCCATTGAATGTTTATGATTGTTGGATGGTTTGCTTTTTTAGTATTAGTTAAGCTTTTAATGTTTATAGAAAATGTTTACATATATATTATTATGATATATTATAATTATTACTTTGCGCTATTTTACCGAATAGTCACGCTATTCGCTATACGCTATGGCACTATGGCCCCTTTGTGCTATGGTGCGCTATGCACCATTAACTATGGGCAGAGCCACCCATGTTGAAATCTTACTACTATGCTTCTTCTTTGATATAAAGTGTTTTCTTTCTTGAAATCATCTACAAGTTCACCAACTTCTCCTAAAATGTTCTCCACTTCTCAAAAACAAGTTTTATTTCTATGTAGCTTGAATTTTTGGAATTCATAAATTGAGATAAACATGTAATTCTCCATAATTAATTGTAAATTATCCCTTTGTTATTGACCAATGTGGAAATTGGGCCAAACATTGTTTTATCTGCATAAGTTGTAAATTTGATTTCAATGGAGACAAATGGCAATCTTTCTTATATGGAGCAGCTATACATTCCAAAAGCACTCTCAATGATTTTTAATAATATTCATGATTTGTTTGCGTCATATAATGTCATATTGTTTGATTCTATTAAAAGTTGCAACTTGATTATGTTATTGTTAGGTCGTGTTTGTACACATAGGCTCAAGTAGGAGCTGATGTTGTCAATCCTAATGACATGATGGATGGTCCTGTTGGAGCAATTCGAGCAGCTCTTGATGCTGAAGGTTTCCAACATGTGTCAATTATGTCATATACAGCAAAGTGATTGACTTAGCTGAATAGTAGTTATTCTTCATCAATTTATATGGCTGCACCAACTTTTGTGATGTTTTAATTGTTTCTTTCCTCATCCTTAGACTTGAACTACTATCAAAGATATAATTCATGCTTACTTTTATTTATTTTGTGTTTATTTTATCTCATGTTCATCCCATAGAGAGAGAGAGAGAGAGAGATCTATGATCCAAATCCACACAAGTATTGAATAGGTGAACTCAGATGGATGAGGGTGTAAATTACATGACCTTTTGGTAATTTTGATATTTTATTGACTTGAAGTGCTGCCAATTGTGTGAGGAAAGTTGTTAGTTTTGATTATTTTGAGTAAGCATTTTTCTACGAAGACTTTAAGCTTTCATTGGTTATCTAAGTTATGTGCATGACATTCGGAGTAGAAAATGATATAGGTTGTCAATTACTGCAGATGAGCAATACAATAAGGGGAAGCCTCTTCTCACTTCAATTTGCCAGCCTTGGATGTTTCCCTCGCTTTCTCATGAGCAACTCCGACTTCTATCTTTCCTCCTTGCTGTAAGATTCATAAATTATTTTGTTCAAAATTTTTATATTTAATGATTTGAGGTTGAGCTCATGTTTTGTTGTCTCATGTTTAAGTATGTTGATGTTTAGCGATAGTTTGCAATTAATTATTATCTACCTTTTGTCCTAATGCATATAACATCTTTTTCATTCCTTTTGTTAATGTTGTAGGTCTGCACTATGTTGCTAATATTGCTTTTCTCCTTTTTTTTTTTTGGCTTTTAATATTGAAACACCACTAATACTGTAGCTCAGAAGTTTTGCATTGCAAGAGTAAATTGCAATGGTTATCTAGACACTAAATTCTTTCTCCTTATTGTCTTGAATTCTTATGCTTGTGGCCCTATATCACTACCAAAAAAAAAAAAAAATTGCAATTAGTGACTGCAAGAATGGGTCACTAATTAGTGACCGACACACGCTCATATTTTTGGAAAAAAATATTAACCAATTTGTGACTAATTTTGTGATTGCAATTACTTTAGTCATAAATTGGTCACAAATTAGCGATCGGTACTATTTTAGTTACTAAAGGGTCACTAATTAGTAACCATATCTAAATCAGTTACAAAATAAGTCACTAATTAGTGACCCTTTCTTGGTGGGTCACAAATAGGGTCACTAATTTGGGTGTGGGCTTTATAGTTGGTCATTAATTAGTAACCGTCCATTTTGGTGGTTAGAAATGGGTCACTAATTACTGACTCCAATTTTGGTGGTTACAAAATGGGTCATTAATTGGTGACCTTCCTTTAGGCAGTTACTATTTGGGTTACTACTTGAGTAAATGATCCTTTACTGTAGTCACTATTTAGTGACCCAACTCAAGCAGTTTCAAAAAGGGTCACTAATTTATCACCCACTTTTGTTAGTTATAAATCGGTTAGTAATAAATTTTTTCTAGAATTAAATATTTAGCTTACCAAGTCTAATCCTAATTAACAAGTAGAGTTATGTTCAGTTACAAAGATGGACCATTTTAGTTATGAGAATTTCTCTGTTCAATTACAAGCATATCTCTATTTATTGAATTAGGTCATTGAGTAGTTCAATTATAAGAAGAGTTCTGTTAAGTTATAAACACATACTCGTTAAGTTACAAGCATGTCTCTGTTTCATACAAGCAGGGAACTAAAAGGTTGCGATAGTAGTGTTCCATTCAGTTACAAGTAGGGACCCATTTAATTGCAAGCACAACTATCTTCAATTACAAGGATATCTCCGTTTACTTACGAGCAAAATACATGGTTTGCTCACCAATTTTAGCCCAAGTCACAATGTCGATGACTGTTTCGATTACAAGTAGAGTTCTGTTTAATTACAAGTAGAGATTCATTCGGTTACAATCACATCTCTGTTTACTTACAAGCATCATTTGTGTTTATTGAAAATAATGAGCTTTAGTCATCCACTGGTTTGGTTACGAGAGGACTTTTGTTCAGCTATAAGCATTGACCCATTCAATTACAAGCATAGCCCCATTCAATTATAAGCAAAATACATGATTTGTTCACCAATTTTAGCCTAAAGTCAAAATGTCAATGACTATTTTGGTTACAAGCAGAGTTTAGTTTAGTTACAATCACATATTCGTTTACTTATAAGCATTATTTGTGTTTATTGAAAATAATGAACTTTAGTCATCCACTAGTTTGGTTACGAGAGGAGTTCTGTTCAGTTAAAGCATGAACCTATTTAATTACACACATAGCCTAGTTTAGTTAAAAGCATATATCACCATTTATTTCACTAGAATAGTTTAACAATTATCAATTGGCTAGGTCATAGGCTGAGTACTGTTTTTACAATGAGAGATCCATTTAGTTACCAGCACATCTCTGTTCAGTTTAAAACATAACTCATTCAATGGATTCAATTATAAGCTCGAAAATAAATGTATGAAATATAGATCTGTACAATAACCAATAATCATAACCAAGAAAGTGTTAGTCTCAAGATTTTATATTTATTTTGATAATGACAAAATAAATTAAAATTATTATTTATATGTATATATTTATAATAATAGATAATATAAAATTATATTGTTGAATTTATTATTTGGAGATACATACACTATATGTGCTAGATTGTGAAACTGTCAAATTAGACATGTGTACAGTAAATTGATTATATCTTACTATAAAAAAGTCAAAAAAATAATAAAATCTATTTTATATGAAACTACACTCAAATATCTTTATTTTGATATATAATTCATCTTATATATTATTTTATATTAAAGCAGTTTATTATATCAATCTCACATATTTTTTTTGGAAAAAGTCATTTTTGAAATCTACATCATATTAGTTTTAATTAGTAAAATATAACTTACGATATAAATAAAATTTTGAATTAATTTTATTCATAAAATAGACGCACTGGGCTTTTAATGCATATATTATATGCACATTTTATACTTATAGATTGATAGATATAATTTTTCAAAATGGGTTATTCTACTGTGTTACACTGTCAGCAGACAAAATGAGTATACTATAGTATTTTTTATCATATATTAAAATATAAAATTTAAATTTGCACAAATCTAATTTTGAACGAAAGTAGACATTATAATATTTTCAAAATATATTATTTGTTATTTTTGAATACAAATTCAAATTTCTAGACAATTTTGAACTTGGCCAACAACTTTTGACAAAGGCAATTTTACAGTCTGACATGTCGTTGAACTTTTGATCATTTCTTTTAACGGTGCATGATAATTCAATGATTCTTTTTGCATTTGAAAATAGACTCATTGAGGAGTATTCAAGAATATTTTAAGAGTTTTTGAACGTTTGGAACTATTTTATTTGAATTTTTGAAACGAGTTAATGTGCAGTTACTGTTGACAAATGATTTTGTCTTCCACAAAGGCCAACGTCTCTTTGGTATTTTTGCCTGTAAAAGGAGCATGGATTGAAGGGAGAAGTACACAGCAACAAGCTCTCAAAGTCATATCAATTTCTCTCTAAAATTCTTTGTGCTTTATTGTTTATTATTAGATCAAAGAGTGCATAGAGCAAATTGTTTTTTTCTTGAGAGTGCCTTTTTGAAGTTAGATCATTTTTGTACATGAGTGGTAGCTAATCCTACTTAAGAGGAATGTTACATTTCTACTTCATCTTTATTACTATTTGTATTGGTGTTTGAAGCTCACTGAATCAAAGGCTATGCAATTGAGATTTATTGCCCCCGCCAAGTGCAAGGGACTTTGTTTGTACTCAGGATTTCTTACTTCTGTCAAATGCAATAGACTTAGTGGAACCTCGGCTAGTTGGAGCTCGAGAGAGTGAATGTAGATTTGGATAGCACGTCAAACCACTATAAAAGAGTTTGCATCTCTTATCCCTACTCTCTTTACTTTACTTAAAATTGTTTAATATTTATTTTTGGGTGAATTGTATAAGTTTATTCAACATTTTATTATCGTTTTTAATTTTTTCACACTTTTAACTTCCGTGATAAAAACTCAATTTACCCCCCTCTTAGGTTGCTTTTCGGGACAACATAAAGAATATCTATAAAATTATTTTTCTTGATCTATATACAATGTATAAGCTTAACCAATAATCAGCAATTGTTTTCCTACATCTATGTCATGTGAATAATTTATAAAAAAAATTGCATGACATTCAAAACGTTTCATGTTGCATGTCCACTAGAAACTGCTACAGTCCCTATTTTCATATGATAAGCGATGCAAAGCTCAACCAAACGTGGCTCATACCTCAGCATCCTTTAGTACTTTCTCCTAGTATTCATTTCTAGGATGTATCACTTAGTCACATACATATTGTTTTTTGAACTTTCGTATCATACTTTGTAAAAACGTATCAGATTAAAATTGAATACACTATCTTCTACATTTGATCATAATAGTGTTGTGACGAGTCACTTATGAGAGTATATTTAGTCATGGGTGTATTATCCTAAGCTTACATATACTCAATACATACACCCTGCAATCACAACTGCATCCACATATTAAACATGAATAATATAGTGATATATTATATGTTCCAATTAATTTAAATCTATACTCACCCATTTGATTGCTCAAGGAGATTGACATATTCTAGTTTGACTTGGTCTTCTTGGGGATATATGACCAAATTCTATAAGAGCTCTTAAAATTTTGTCTATTGGGCAAAAGAACATACATATATCATTCGGATGGTGGAGCAGATAGTATAGTGAAATCTATGAATATGTTGTCAATACCATGATATCGCGAACTAGTCGAGTTGATGCCATGAGCTTGTTTCGTTCATCTTCATGAAATTTAATACATATAGTGTTCTTTGAGTGGGGGACATCATGTAACAACTCCAATGCTCCTTGTAGAGACAAAGAGCAAAAATCAAAAATAATTATAAAATTTTAGTACCTGTATAGAAAAATAATAGACATTAAGCAATAATATGCTTGTGAGTAAACATATATTATCACAACCAAATTAAACTTACCCAATTGTAATTAAAGATGTCATATCTTACAAAAATGTGATCGAAGACATTTGAATGAAAGTGGTGTCTTCAGAGGTCCCCTCAAAATGTACTATTACTTTATCGTATATGGGAAAAAAATTGTTATCTATTCATCAGATTATATTGAAACTACTGACTGCAAAAACAGTGTAAAAATTCTCACCATAAATATGGGGTTAAGAAAATGTCAAGCTAAAACACCATTTACTTTTAATTGTTCATAATTCTAGTGTTGTAACAAACATGACAACCTAATTTGGGCAGGACAACATTAAACAATGCAACTCAATATTAAATAATGGAATAAAAAGTAAGTAATACATATTATACTGGAAAGCCATTATTTATAAATGAGACTGTGCAGGTTTGATTTTGACAATTAGAATCCAATGACACTAACAAGCATCCTATTATATAAACATAATATATATGAATCATATTGTCATAGAAACATATAAATTAATTTGAACTAACAAATTAATTTTGAGGTACCTATCATCATCAGATGGTGGTTTGTGGGCACAATATGAAAACAGTGCGTTAAAGGAAAAAATTTTTGACTTTGTAAACGAGGCCATCAATGGTTTTCCCCTAGCATATGTTCTTGCTTGGTAGGGAGGAACTTCCTCCTCTACTTAAGTAGCAAGTTCTTGAGGTGCATGTTGGACAGGGTCTTTGTTAACTTGTTCTTCTTCTTGAGGTGTCATTTGGGTTTTGTCTACCAACTCAGCTTGTTGTTGAGATGTCGACGATGATGCAGCAATGCCCCTTGTGTTTGATGGCGTTCCTTTTGAGCTTATTCTTGCTATGCCTGTTCGGTGGACGTTAAGGGTGCTGTAGTAGCAACCATCAATGCAATGTCAACAAGTTTCAATTTCTTGTAAACTGTTGAAATTACATCTTTAAATCTTTATGAGTTGAAACAAAATTAAAAGTAAATCAATAAAAAATATGCACTAGTGATGTGTCAGTTAGTGTTTAGTATTTACCTAATGCTGGAGCTCACTAGCAGTAATGTCTAGATCCATGCCAGTGCTTTCTCAGGAGATAGCACCTTGAATATATGTAAATATGTTAAATAAATAGACCTTTACACAAATAACTTGAAAACGACGCGCTTGTAACTTCATATACATATGCTTCTAACTTTACATATCTAATGCTTGTAACTTAATAGATATATTACAGTACCTTTTTGCCTCTCCTGTTAATGTGAATGCGCCTTTGAATTTATTTGTTTTTCCAGTGCCCTGTCAAAGGCGCTTCATTATTGACTTTCATTAATGGGATGAGAAATTTGCAGAAGTAAAAAAGGTAGTAAAGATTAAATAATAAAACTATCAATTGTGAATTTCAAGTAAGAATATGCAAGTAAAAAATAGGACAATAAAATACAACTTACTATTAAGAAGAATGTACAACCACTAAGTGATTTCTTGAATCACCTACTTGTCTAAAACTCTTGGATTTCAACCACCAGTCAATCCAACACTAGTTAACTCTAGTTATACTATGATGGATCACTAACGTCAGCTACAATATCCAGAAGTCTAGGACTAAGGGCATTCTTTAAGGTTGGGCAAAGGAGCACAATTAGGGTATATAGGAAGAATGATCTCCTGAACAATGTATCCATCCTATCTAATCTAATATTTGCCTCCAGATTGGTTAGGCTTACATTCTTAAGTGCTTGCAATGACAATATCATTTATGGGTGGGACATAGAGAATCTACATGGAGAAGATAGGGCAATGTGTAATCATTAGTAGGATAGGAACATTTTAAAAATCTGCAGAAGTACAAGCACAGGTTTTGTCCAGTTACAAACATTTATCTCCGTTTATTGAACTAATTCCAAGCACAGGTTAAGTCCAGTTACAAGCATATATCCTTGTTAAGTTACAAGCATAGACCCATATTGATTACAGGCATAAATCAGTTCAGTTACCAGCATGATCTCTGCGTGTCACAAAATGAACAAGTGTTCAACTACAAGTAGAGTTTTGTTCAGTTACAAGTACAGGCTTGTATTGATTATAAGTATAAATCAGTTCAGTTACAAGTATAACTCTGCATGTCACATAGTAAGTGTTCAGTTATAGACAAAGTTCGGTTTAATTACAAACACAGACCTGTATTGGTTATAAGCACAAATCAATTCAGTTACAAGTATGATCTCCGCGTGTTACACAGTGACTAAATGTTCAATTCCAAGCAATGTTTTGTTAAGTTACAATCATAGACCCATTCCACTATAGACATAAATCAGTATAGTTATAAGTATCATCTCCATTCATTGAACTAAGTCCAACCCTATCCATTTTTACTTTCTAATTTAAAAAATATGTATGAAATTCAATTATTACTATGGAATACAACTTATCTAGGGCATGCAATTTTTACATGAAAGATAATATAGGTGTTCATGGTTAGGTTTAGTTAGTTTTGATACTCTGTAAGGGTGTTCATAGTTTTAAAAACTAAATCGAACTGAACCGAACTGAACCAAAAGATACTATATCGAAAGTTAGGCTTTTTTTCTAAAATGCTATAGGTTTTGGTAGTAGGTAATGTCGTCCAAAATATTTTGATATGTTTAGGTTTTATAAATCAAAAATGGATAAAAGGCCATACCAAACTGAATATTATATATAATAAATTATTAAATTATTTATATTTTATATAAAATATTCAAATTTCTAAAGATAAAGAATAATTTAATAGTAAATTGAAAAAAAATTAGAAAGATGGGGACTTATCTGAAGAGGATGTGTAAATATGAGAGGAGGTTATAGTGTAAAAAAAGAAAATATACATATACAAAATTTTGTTTCTAACTCTAATCCTCTACTCTCCCATGCATAAATCTCGCAATCCCCTTTCATTTCCTTCTTCTATTGTCAATTTACCTCACCTCGCCTCTCTTGCATTTCCTTCTCCTATCCCATTCTTTATGAATTAATTGTAAAATTTTTCCTACTAATTGATCTCTTGCTGGAGATTATAAAACCTTCTCTATTAAAAATATGCCTTATGAGTCTGTTCAAGTCTATGGTAGCAATTTTTGAATTCAATGATACCAATAATCAAATATGAGAAAATTTTAAGAAGCTTTCTCTCTCATAAACATGTGGGAATGAGACAATCTAACAGAATAATTTAGGAATGCCTACTTTAATTAGTTATTTCATTCATAATAGTTGATAATCTTCCTCATTAGTTGTCATATACTAAATTTATTTATCAGCTAATGATTCATGGTCAATGCAGGTAAAAAGACAAAAAGACGAAGTGAAAGGATGACTCAATCTCTCTTTCTTTTTTCTTCTAACTTTAAAGTCTCTTTTAGTTTTAAAATAATAAACATAATATTATTGTATTTGGTTGAATTATATTATATACCTCCTTGTTTATTCAAAAGTATTTATACACATTATTTTATATTATTTGACTTGATTGGTTAGAATAAAAAATAACCTAATATTAAAAAACCAAACCGAAGGAATCAAAAAGTGTTGTTTTGGTTTTAATTTTAAGAAATTGAGGTACGGTATAAATTTTATAAAAAACCCATAAAAAATCGAACCGTGAGCACCCCTAATACTCTATTACAAAAGTAACCATACCTTATGATTTGAAATTTTTAGAAACCAAACTAAACTTTAGTTTACAATTTTGGTTTTGAACCACGGTTCGTGATTTATTGCATAGAATAGAATACATTCACTGAATAAATTCATTATTTATATCAATTGATTATAGTAATTATACATTATAGAACAATAAATTTATAAAATATAATAGATTTTCAGTCACACTAATACAAATATAAAACATAACAAAAAGAAGAAACATGCAATCAAAAAACAAGATGGTGAATTATATATAGATCAAAGATAGGATGTTTGATTATATAAATATATACATATAATATACAGTTTGGTTCGATTTGTACAGTTTGTCTAAACATCAAATATCAAACCAAATTGTATATAATTCAATTCTTTCCAAAACTGAACCAACCAAACCAAACCACAATCTCATCATTGTTAAAATAGTTTGGTTCAGTTTGTTGAACACTTATTTAAGATATTTGAAAAAAATATAACCCACTATTATATACATACATACATGTGTGTGCGTGCATGTGTGTATATACATATATTTATAGGGGAGAGAGAGAAACAGGATTGTAAATATATTTTCTATTAATTAAAATATGTATTTTGTTTAATTATAGAAAATTAATTTTGGAGTGCTTCCTTCACCTTTGCAATTTTTTTTATTTTACTAGGAAGTTAAAATTTATTAATATAATAGTCAGAATTCATTTTACCTAATTTTTTGATTTTTTTTTTGTTCCCTAAAACTTAAGTGACAAGGGGTACCCTTCACCCAAAATTTGGATATCTTAAGATGGCTAGTTTCAAACATTCTCAAAATTCACTTTCTTCCACTCACAAGTTTGTCTCATACCTGCTGACCTACCTTACAATAATAGAAGGAGAGGAAAGAGAGAGGGAGAGAGAGAGACAACTCACACGATGTCAAGTGCCTTGCTTTCTCTAGCATGTGACTGTGGGCCACTATTCTTCATTTGTTTTCGCAATTGCATTCTTGCTTTTGGTATTATTTTAATTATTTGTAAGTATTTACTATCCTCAATTTCTGCATAATTTCATCAAATTATTTTTTGCTCCTTTAGTATTACCTTGCTTTACGAGTTTATATGGTTTTCTGTATGAGGTTATATTGGGTGGATTGATATATAGGATTTTTGCTTTGCTTATTTAGTTTCTCCAATTTGCTTCTTGCCACATTTGTTTGACTATTTGCTTCACAAATAGTTTAACTCGTCTTTAAATTTTGGGAATGGAATTTTAGAAAATATTCAAATTCAATAATATTATTATCTATTCTTATCCAAAAATAAACCCTTTGTAGAATATGGCTAATAATCGAGAATGGATGCACCGGCGCTTGGATGGAATAATTTCTAAATTTCGTATATTCCCATCTAGAGATTGTGGAAAATGGTTGTATAAAATGCCCATGTTTAAAGTGCCGCAATCATAAATTCAATGATTATAAAACTGTACACTATCACCTCATATGTAATGATTTTGACAAAGACTACACTACTTAGGACATTCATGGAGAACCTTTTTAGCGAGGTCCAATTGGTGAAACCTCTATATACATGAATGATGAGAACTTTGGGATGAGAGATATGATCTTAAATGCTGCAGGACCGAAATTTGATTTGTCATTTCCTAGGGATGAACATCTAATAGAGAAGGAACAACTACCCAACTCAGAAGTTGAGAAGTTATTTGAATTGTTAAAAGATGCCAAGGAACCTTTGTAGAAAGGTTGCATGAAATAGACAAGATTATCCGCAGTGTCACAAATGTCAAAAATTAAGTCCGATTTCAACATACCAAATCATATATGGATCGCATCATAACATTGATGAGTAGCATGATGCCAAAAGATGCAGTGTTCCCAAGTAACTTATACAATTCAAAAAAGATGATTGTCAAATTTGGGTGGGTTATGAGAAGATCAATGTTTGTTAGAGAAATTACATGTTATATTAAAAAGAAAATAAGCACAAGACAAAATGCACGATATGCAGTCATGAGAGATACAAGTTATGAAATGTAAGCTTTAGAATAGATGTGCTATATAAGATTTTGTGTTACTTATCTCTGATCCCAAGACTTCAAAGGCTTTATATGTCAAAGAATACATCCGAGAAAATGACATGGCATTTCAACAATTCATGTGAAGATGGTAGCATGGCACACAATTTACATAGTGAAGTGTGAAAGCATTTTGGTCATTCTTATCCTCAATTTCATCTAAGCCATGCAATATTCAACTAGGAATATGCACAGATAGATTTACTCCCTTCAACAACAATGATATTCCTTACTCTTGCTAGCTAATAATATTAGTAGTATGCAATCTTCCTTCGAGATGGACAATGGAAGAACCATATGCTTTCTTAAATATGGTTATTCGAGGTCCAAAATCTTCTGAAAAAAAGTTTGATGTATTTTTGCAGTCTCTAATTGATGAATTAGAGCTATTATGATGTGAAGGAGTTAAGACCTATAATGCATTCAATAAACAAAATTTCTTTACGAGGGTAGCCTTTATGTAAATAATTAATGACTTTCTAACCTATGGCATGGTATCCAACTTGAGCACTCATGGTAAATTGTCATGTTCGTATTGTATGGAGCATATAAAGCCTTTTTGTTTAAACAATGGATGAAAATACTCATGATTTGATTGTCACTGTCAATTCATTCCTTCCAATCACACCTACCAATTACAAAGTTGACAGTTTATCTGAGGTCAACATGAAGAAGACAATCCTAGGAATAAAAATCAAGAGACAAGTATCTATATTAGCTCCGTAAAGCTATGATTAAGATGGAAATCCTAAAGATTTGCTTGCATATGACAATACACATAATTGGGTTAAAAGAAGTATCTTTTGGGAGTTACCTTATTAGTCTACAAATCTTATTTATCATAACTTGGATGTCATGCATATTAAGAGAAATGTATTCGAAAATGTGTTCAACACTATGCTAGATTGTGAAAAGAATGTCAAAGGACTATGGAAATGCCAAGAAAAACTTAGAGTTGTATTGTGATCGACCTGAACTGCATATGTTTCAGAATAATAGAGAACAACTAATGAAGTCCAAAGCAACCTACACACTAAGTGCCAAACAAATGAAAGAAGTGTGCGCATAGATAAAAATGTTGAAACTTCTTGATGGTTATGCTTCAAATATTGTTCAGTGTGTGAATGAAAAGGAGTCAAAGTTCTGTGTAATAAAGAGTCATGATTATTACATTTTCATGCAGATGTTACTTCCAATTACTTTCCGTAATCTCTTACCTAAACCAATGTAGGAAGCCATAGCGAAACAAAGTGTTTTCTTTAGAGACATATGCTCAACTATTTTGTATATAAAACATATGCAGCTTCTAGAAAAAAATATTATCTAATCTTTCTACCAGCATTCTTCAACGTAATGGAGCATCTTTCCATTCACTTGGCTTATGAAGCAAAAGTTGGTGGTCCTATACAGTATCGTTGGATTTATCTATTTGAAAAATATAATACTAAGTTACCATATCCAACAACATACAGTTTTGCATTTATGTATTGGTTGATTATCATGTATATGTATCAATATAGTCTCTATATTTTCATAGATTTCTATGTCATTTAAAACAAAAGGTGAAAAACTGTGCACACGTTGAAACTTCTATTATGGAGGCTTACACTATAAAGGAAGTGGCAACATTTTGCTTTTTATACTTTGACTCCAATATGCATACGAAATTAAATCAACTGTCCAGAAATGACGAAGGTGGAGAAGTGGAGTTGCATGAATAACTTTTAGTTTTTTGTCATCCAGGTAGACCTCTTAGGGTTCAAAAAAATCGACGATATTTCCACATCAATGCAGATTATTAGGCGACACACATATGTGCTCCTAAATTATGAATAAGTTATCCCTTTAATCATGTGAGTTCTCATAATATGCAGTTTATGATTCTCTCAAAAATAGTCCTAACTTATTGATTGTGATTATTTTTTGATTTGTCTGACAAATTTGATGACGACATGTATAAGTTATACCCAAGCCTTATAGAGAACTTGGAGAGATTATGGGATTCCAAATTTTTGCGATAGTTGCAGGATTGTGTACGTATAACAAAGTTCCAGTTTCAACTACTAACTATATCATAATTGCTAAAATTATGTAAATACAATATCGCAGGTAAGAGATTCTCAGTATATGGTTGATGAAAATATTTGATGTATAGCACAAAGTCTAGTCAGTTGGTGAAAACGTACAATGGTGATTTTGTAAATGAATATAAATTTCACACACTTGATTATAGGAGGCATAAATCCACAATGAACAGTGGTGTTTATGTATTGTAGAGCTCATGGAGCAAGGATGAAATTAATTGTTATAGATTATTGGAAAAGGTGCTATAATAGAAATACTTTGGAATGGGAAACCATGTCATTTTATTCAAATGCCATTGATATGATATGTTCCATAGGCATGTTAGAATGAATCTGTGATTTGGGCTTGTTAAAACCAATCACATCCAGAAGCTCAACACTAATGATCTATTTGTATTGGCTTAACAAACCCAACAAGTCTACAACACAAGTTTTCCCTAAAACACTAGAGAAAGACGTGAAGTAAAAGCAAGAAGTGTGTAAAGTAAAAGCAATAAGCAGAATTCAGATGCCCTTTCTAGCAAAGCAGAGTCAATGCGATCTTCCTATACTTGATGCTTCATTTCAAGAACATGTAGCTTCACCATTTCAGATTTTACTTACTATTGAACTTGATTATCTGGGTATCTTAGTAGATCATAGTGCAATACTAATTGAGGTACCTGTTGAGAAATTTTGACCTATCTAATCGTAGCCAAGTACACAATAGGGAGAGTATGGAGATGAAGATAGAGCAAGTGGAGTTTGAAGAGGGAGATATGAATGAATTTGAACCTGAGTTTGAAGATTTTGATTTAAATAGTAGTTGGGATGGGGGGATGATTAACGACCAATTACTTTTATATTAAACTATCAAATAACATTTCCAAAATATTCAAAAATTTTAATATTGTGTATGATAAATTTTCTCATATATTTATAATAATTAGTTTTTGTTTTAAGTTCGATGAGCTGTGGAAGTTTTATTTTTTATTTGTTGAACTCTTCATGTGATTTTGTTGAACTCTTCAATTTTCTCATACTAACAACTAAACAATCTCTATTTTTAAATATCTACTTGATGCGTTTATTCAAATGCACAAATATTATGTTTATATTAGATGTATCATTTATTTATAGGAATCCAATGACTTCAAAATTTAAGCTTTCTGATTTTATGCATATTATTTTTGGACTTTTAAGAAGCAAGAACATGTAAAGATGCATCTTTCTTTCAAATGCTGACATATTAATTTCTTACATGGCTATCTCACACTTTATGTTATATTAACTCATCCAGCTATCTACTGCTTCATTCAATTGACAAAACCAATCAGGCAACATCTATTCTTTGTCCTCTTAAATTTAAAATTTGGATTTATGAAAAAAATTACACTAACAATGCATGCTGTATCTGTAGGATGTTTTCTAGCAAAGGTCGGGGACTTGGTAGGCGTGGTAGAGGTGCGCATGGTCATAGTGACAAGCACACTAGTGATGAGTTGCCTCTGCCGTTTGACCAAGCAGTTGATAACTTTGATCTTGGAGAGGAGCAAAATGGGCAGTAGGCGAACGATGGATACACCGTCCAGCGCTACACCTAGGGGTCAACCCTTTCTATATAGCATTGCATATGGGGCTAGCCTTCTCCTTTCGGCACAGCACATGGGAGTTAGCTCTCATCAACGAGTTCTGAACCTACTCATATTGATGGCTGCCAACTCATCCAACCATTTTATAATGGATAAATTTTGCTTCTAACTTGGTCTAATTTTATTATTTAGTCATAACTTATCTATATATTGTCGCATCTAAACTTCATTCACTTTGCATTTGACAGTTTTATTCTCGAGATCGTCACTCGCTAAATAATATCTATTCTTAGGAGATATATGGGGTCACATGCAACATAAGAGCAAGCTCCTCAAGATAGGAGGGACAACTTTTTTAATAAATTTAAGGTGATACTATATGTCCAAACTATTACTTGTTATAAATAATAACTATTTATAATTGACATATTTGTAATTTTCACAAAGTTAATACAATTTTGATAGGAGATGTACATGTGGTTGCCACACTATGATGTCGGAATTCGTCACTCATGGGAGCAAACCCACAAGAGAAATTATAAGAACACAATCCATAGAATAAAGAAAACAATAATTCAGCAAGTTGGAAGGGATGACTCAAACGATCTAATGAGAGTTATGCCTAAATATATGCTCACCAATGATTGGAAGGCAATTTGCAATTGCTGGATGAATGTATCAAACTATCAAAATAAGTGCACAAAAGCCAAAGAGAGTAAATTGACTAAGAAAGATGAGTCAATTGTAAAGCACACTAGCAATTCAATTTCATTTGTCAAGCACAAATGTAAAATGGTAAGTTTTTTTTATCATAGTCACAGTTCAGTCATATTTATTTATATAAATTATTCATTTAATGAATTAATACACTACGACCAAGGTGAGATGAGAGTCAACCAAGTTAAGGTCCATGACTATACTCACAAGAGAAAACAAGGAGCGAGTATAATTATGTCGATAATAAGTCAAAGAGGGTTTGAGTAAACTTCTAACACCTAATTCACAACATGTTAAAATTTACTATTATAATTTTCACTCAATACATGTTCTACCATGGTGCTACTTTTCTTGGCAAAGAGTTTAAAATATTTAATTTCCCATTAGACTTATTATATCATGTGATTCTTAACTTTGAGTTTGACTTATTTTACAAGTCAGTTTATATACTTTATTTAAGCAAATATACTTCCAATTGCTTTTAATACCTATTATATGCAACTGAACTGAGATTTGCTTTTAACTAAACAGAACCTTACTTATAACTAGACCAATTGATACTTGTGAGATTAGGCTTACATTTCGTTCTATTAATGAAGACATATACATGTAACTGAACTTATATGTGCTTGTAACTAAACGAGCTTTTCTTTGTAACCATATAGAATTTTCCTTGTAACTGAACAAATCATTCCCTATAACACTTAGTCTTAGATTTGGTTGAATAGAGGGACATATCTACTTGTAACTAAACAGAGATATGCTTAGAACTAAACTGAGAACTGCTTGTAATTAAATTGAATCATGCTTGTAACTAAACCAATGGATGCTTATGGTTTAGACTTATTCAGTTACAAGTATCGATTGGTTACAAACATATCTCAATTGAGTTACAAGCACAGTTCCACTTTGTTATAAGCAGATCTAGTTCAGTTTCAAATATGTCTCTCTTTTAATTACATGCACATCTCTCTATTTATGGTACCAAATCTAAGCTTAAGTCTTACAAGTATCGATTTGTTCAATTACAAGCACGGTTTTGTTCGATTATAAGCAATTAATTGTGTACTTGTGAATGAAGTTACATTCTTAAGTAGAAGTCATTTAATATATATTTTTCAAACTTCTTTTTTATAATCATCTATTATTTTATTTCTTTTATTTTAGTCTTATCATCATGTATGGGTAATGTGATTAGTTGTAATTGATGTTAATTAACATTAATTATATACTTGCCATTGATTTATTTTTAAGAGAAGTATGAGTAGACATATTGTAGTCAATATGGTAGTAATTTTACTTTAGAAAGCTCATTTGATACGCAAAAATGACTTGTAATTAGTGGTGGGCTTTGCAAGAATCAAATTTACAGTTTTGGGAACACTTATCATTGCAAAGTGTTTATTTCTATTGGCACTTCATCCAAGTTTATCTCCATGGCACCTTTTCTTGGGTGTGTTAGTTTGGATCAATTACAAGAGGCAATTGTCAAAGCACTTGTAGAGGAGAGACAAACAATTGCAACAAGAGAGATACCAGTGCTTGAGGAGGCCAAGAAATTAGCAAAAGATACACTAAAGGTTAGAAATGATGTAATAAAAGTCAGGAATGAGGCTATAATGGCTACAATAGTTGCAATGATAGAAAAATTCAATACAATGTAAGGTGGATCATCAAGCCAAAATGAGAGAATTGGAGGAGGTATTCAGCAATGAAATTACATTTTAATGTTATGTTTTAAAAATTTACATTCTTATTTCATTTTTTATGTTTAAATATAGTTATCAAATTGTATTATTAAAGATGTTCGTACTTAAAAATAATTGCATTGTGATGTCTAATTACTTTTCATGTATGTTTGTGGTGAATTACACTTGAAATGATAAATATGCATTACAAAAATTACAGGAATACAAATGATTGATATGCATTATTGGAATTAAAATGATATATATGTATTACAACAATTACAATTATTATCATTTTGATGACCTAATAACTTCTGATGAGCAAGCCATCAGGATTAGTTTAAAGTTTAGAGTTCCTACACTAACCATTAGACAAGTCTTGCAAAATTGTTGTTATCATATATGATTGTTTATAAATGTTAAAAATGCATGGGTGCCATATATATTGCATGTGGTGTTGAATATAGCTGAATCTATTTTTCTTTTTTACAGAGACTGCTTGTCAATATTAGATTGATGTTTATTTGATTTGAGGATGCAGGCGATATGCTGTTTTGTGGATTAAATAGAGTTTTTGTGAAATTAGATGCTAAACAAATCATTTCATATTTAAATTCTAGGAAGAAAAGAGAAATTGGCTTTGATGTTATAATAGCTCATATATTGTTTTCATTAGCAACTCTTAAGTGGTTTCTCTTTAGTTATGTTGGTCTTCAAGCGGGCCCTTGTTTGCCTGTTCAACAAAATAAAGTAGGGAACATTGAAAAAAGGCAAAAGCTATTAGTTGACATTGTTAAAATTCATAAAAGACCAATGGTGAGTACGAGTTTCCATGTAATTTTTTATGTAAGTACTTACTTTTTATTTTGAACACTTATTCTTATTTTCATATAATTTTGGATGTGACATTTGATAACACTTGAATTATAATGTACATATTTTATTTATTAATAAAAATTTTAAAATTTACTCTTATATATGCTTGTATTATAAAAATTTTGAATAAAAAAAGATTTGGTAAAAAATGAATAAAACAGTGGTTCAAAATCATTGTAATTAATAGTAAAAATAGCAGTTCAAAATCGCTATAATTAAAGGTAAAAAGAGAGTTCACCAAATTATTATAGATTATGGTGTTTTAGTCACCACAATTTACAACAAAAATTTGTCATAATTTAGAGCAAAAATCACCATAATTTGAAAAAAAGGTCATCATAATTTTACAATTAAAATCACTGTAATTTACATAAAAAAATTCATAGTTTCTAATGAAAAACTACAATAATTTACAATAAGATTATCATAATTTGCAATAAAAACTGTTGAATTTATGTAAAAAATCACTGTAATTTATAATGAAAAATTGACCATAAAAAAAGGTGATTAAATAACGCAATAGATTAGTTGCCATAAATTATGATAGTCAACTACCGTAAATTACGGTGGTTAATATGACAGTTGGCCTTTTACTGCCATATTATGTTGAATGATAGGTCAGATTTTGACAAATTTTCAAACCGTCATACTTTGACAATTTTTCAAACCGTCATATGCTTAAAAAATAACAGTTAAAAACTATTGTATTTTATCAAATTGACTACTGTAATTGACGTATTTTTTTGTAGTGAAAGATTACAACAACTAAAGAAGATTGAGAAGTTATTGAACTAATCGTATGCATGGAGGGATAGGGAACAGAATATAATTACCGATAAACAATTAAATGAATCAAGAGCAGAAATTAACTTAATATTTTTTATGGAGATTAAGGATTGTTTGTATTGCTTCAAATATTTCTTTATAGAGTTCTTTAGCATACACAATATAGCATACCCCTGAAAGCAGTCACCCTGTCCAGAAACACAAATATATTCGTCATTTCCAGCATAGTCGATTCAAAACCCTAATCAAGAAGTCTTTGATTCTCGGGAGCTACATGGACTTGACGGCTGGAGCTAGAGCAATCATCACCCACCTCTTCTTCAACACCCTGTGGCTTATAGATCCACGCGCAGATTAAAAAATACCCATAGTTCAAAGTCCCAAGAAAGGCTAACACCCAGTACACGTTGTCCATTCTTCGCTGATTTATATCATCCGGCAACCACCCCGTCGTTTGCTGCACAACGTCCACCACGGCGGAGCTTATGTAAAACGCAATTCCGAATAATAAAATCGTCACCGCGGTTGACGTACTCTTCAATGTCGCTGGAAACTGCTGGTAGTAGAATATGGTGTGGCCTGGAAGTTGGAATGCATCTCCAAATCCACCTAAGGCTAGCTGTGGCACCAGCCAGAACAACGACATGGGCACGACGTCAGCGGCGTTGATCTTTTTGCTGTAGTAATGAGCCACGTCGAGCCGTTTGGACTCCACCAAAGCCGAAACAATCATGCTAATCACTATGAGAACGTGGCCTACGCCAACTCGCTGGAGAGAGGTTGGGGTTCGACCAAATTGCTTTTTCCAAAGAGGGAAGAGACAACGATCGATGAGAACAGTTCCAACGCAACTGGAGACCATGTTGAAAACAAGAATGGAGCCGGCAGGCACGTTCAAGTGCCTTCCCACGCTGCAGTTCATGGTGAGGGCCTGGAGGGTTGTGAGGCTGCTGTGCATGGTCTGGGGGGTAGCGAGGAATAAGCCGCTCGACCATAATGGTAATAATTTGATTAGTGTTTTCATATCTTGTACATCTTCCACTGTACAAAGCCTCCATCTTTTCGCAATCGAACCATCTTCATGTAGGTCTCCTTCACTTATCAGAGCTGCGCGGTTCAGGAACCTGCATGTGTGGGGGGAAGTATATATAGTGAGCTCTTTCATTGGTTTGCTTTGAAACAAAAAAATTAACTGTTTGAACTATTTTGGAAATTTGATTATTGTTTTTCGCATCATGATCGGTTTCTGTAAATTTTTTTTAAATTATTAAAAGACAGTAAGTGATAAAAAATAACGGGGTTTTCAATTTTTTTTATTCCAAAAAATACATCATGAAATATGTAAAAAAGGAAACAACAATTAATGCAGGCTTAATCATTGGAAAAATCGAAGTAAATATAAATTTTTCTGAAAATGTAACTATATGTACATGTTTATTTATATGTTTTCTATGTTCAACACACATATGTAAACATTAAGAACTTTCACCTTTGTATAAAAGAGATGCTGTGTTGCCCAGTGCTAATATACATGCAAGTTACACTTAACTTTTCAATACATTCATTCATATATATATTAAGTCAATATTCTTTCTTCACGTCTAAACTTAAAATTAATGCCATAAACTTCCAAAGGAATATTCAAGCTAGCGATGATCTTACTTGAAATTCTTCGTGGGTGTTGCGCCAACAATCCTCACCTCTCCGTCACCCTCCCTGCCGTGATAATAACCTTGGGCCAGCTTGAGCGGAAGCTTCCTCTTTCGGATAGCTGCAACCACAACGCGGGCCAAAGCCTTGAACGGGCTTCCCTGTGGCTTGACATGGCAGTAGAATCGGCTTCCACACAAAAAGATGACTAAACTAATTACATTTGCTATGGCACACGGCCGAACCCTATTCCCCAACTCACATTGTCTTCGATGTAGACGAGGAGGGTGGTGCTTATAGCCGAGGCAATGAACACAATGAAAAAGAACCAGTCCCAGAAAATTCTTTGACTCCTAGGCTTGTCGTAGTCAAATTGGTTAGCCCCCATGGTTCCTAGTATGTGGCGTGACCCGGCAGAACCAATTACTGAAAGAGTTATGGCCATGTAGAGGATTGCAAGTTGCGCTTGCGTGGGGCCAATGCAAAAGCTTGATCCCTTTTCACATGGAGGTGGCCTTAAGGAGTTGACAGTTGCAATTATGGTAAAGAGGATTAAGCCCTAAAATGAAAGGGAAAAACAAGTTAAACTTTTTGTGATGATTATATATCCAGTAGCAAGTTTGGCCAGGTTAACAATCTACGGTAGATTAGGGTGGGCTTTTTGGGTGTATCCTCGGGAGTCAGTGGTTCTGAAAATCAGATAGTTTCTAAATCAGTGGGGCTGTGTTTGTTTATGCAAAGAAAACAGGGGATTTTGGTTTATTTTGGCTTCTTTCGTTGTATATATGGGGAGGCAGAGGTTGGATAGGGCTGTGATGTCAGAGGGTTGTGCAGATGGGTTGTTGGAGGTTTTATAGGGTCTGATACACTCTTGGGCTCTTGGTGTGGTTGCTACGTCAGATGCAATTTCTAAGGATATTAGTTTGTCTTCAGCCTTAATTGCTCAATGAGCGTTCGATTGGTCGAAATATTGGGTTTTTCTCTTTAATGACTCCTTGGCAAAGAGGGATGAAACTAGTCCTGAACTCATAACAAAATGTCTTTTCTTCTTGTAAAAAACTCATAATAGAAAAAAATAGAAAGTCAATGTATAAAAATAGAAAAAACAAATAAATGGCGGAAACGGTGTCGTATTCGATGCAAGGATAACAGAAAGCATTGGGTGCTAGATGTCTGATTTTGTATTGTTGAATTGATTTTTGACTCGAAAACAGTGACCATGAAAATGAAAGATTCAATAGAATAGACCCTTAGGTCAGGATTATCGATTCTGAGGAAACTTATCAGATTTAGGAGATGTTTGACTATGGAAATATTTTGAATTAAAATTTTTTTGTAATGGTATGAAAATAACTAATTTTTTATATATTTAATTTATGTAAAAAGCAATTTTCAAATACGACCTTTTATTGTGAAATACTAAATATTTAAAATGGACTTTCAGAATTTTAAAATTTTGTCTTAAAACGAAAATGTTTCTTTAATCTCATTTATGTGTTAATCTATCTGTAACTTAAAAATATTTTTAACTTAGACTCGAAAATTTCAAGTTTTATTTGATTGCACTAGAGTAGATGGACAACTGCCTTCTCAATTTTGTCATGACTAAAGAAGATCTATGCCCGATGACCCGACTTGACAAAGGCATCAGGGAAAATAAGGAAAGCAAAAAATGATTGAGAGACCCTACAAGGGGAATTCTTGTTCAATTAATTTGAATAATGGTTTTTTCACAACCACTGCAATTATTAAAATAAAAGTTACTAAGCGGTGATAAAGTTTTTTTTTTTTTTTGGGTACACTAGAAGCTTAAAACTTAGAAAAAAATAGGAATAAAAATTAAATTTTATATAGATTATATGAACTTTTTTGTTACCAAAATAAAATATTGTGTTCAGAAAATGATAGAATCACAGGCTTATATTTGAACCATATAAGCTGACAGTGTGGTAACACTGGAAATCTTCCAGAACAAGGGGCCTAAATATAATGGATGGACATAGTTTTTTTTCTTTGTTTTTTTTTGCATTGGATATTAAGGTCTAGTTTGATATTAAGTTTAAACAAAATATTTTTTTAAAAATAAATTTAAAAACTTAAGTTGAGAGAACATGGATTTTAAAAAATAAATTATAAATAGAACCAAGCTGTTTTAAGAGTAAATAAGTTTAGAGAAAAAGGAATTAAAAATAAATTATTAATTTATTATATATTAATTTCTATTTATGGTAAAAACCAAGCTTTTTTTGTTTTTTATATTGGCCGCAAACAGAGTAATTAAATTGAAGGGACTTAATCGAATAGAAATTACCAATAAATTGACGAGGGAAAAGATCCAAATGGTGGAGAAAATTCCCAAGGAGTCCGCCACGACAGCCCCGAGCACAGGTAACGCGGCGACGCAGCCATGAACAACATTCCAAATCTGGGTGCTGTTGATGGTCTTGCAATTGAATTCCTCAATCATAAACACGAGAATGTTGTTCATCCATCCTCCGATTGCAATGAACAACCCCACCGTCGTTGCTGCTTTCCCCAAACAACACAGAACAGAATTTTGTGACAAAGACGAACTTTCTTCTATTACAATTTTTACTTCTTTGTATTCCCCCTCAACTTGTAAAGACGAAAAGACAGATAACGTAGAAATCGGCCCGGTTAAAACTACTCACTGAGTCATTCAATCCTCTTTTTTTCACTCTATACGCAAGAAGATTTCTCTTTGAATCAATTGTAAATGTTCCTATCTTGGTAAGGAACATTATGAAACTGCAGAGAGAGTTAAGCAACAATGTCAAAAACAACCTTCAACCCACAGAGCTATCTTTGGGTTGCAGGATAGGAACGGAAGTATTCATCAGTTTTCCAGGAAAAAAAAATGTTCGTTAATTTTCCAGGAAAATTTGTTGTAGTATAGAGAATTGGATGGTTTCCATTCCTACTTTCCTGAAAATAAGTGGGGGTGGGGGGTGTTGTACCTGCGATGAATGGAAAGGTGACCCAGCCACCTCGGTTGTGAGAGGAAGGCTGTACATCGCCATTGGAAGGAGGGGGTGGAGCTTCCATTAATTATCTCAGCTTCTTCCAATCAATTCAGGAAATCTACTATAGTAATATACACATGTGTACAACTCAGATCTTCTGGGTATTTTTGCTATATAATTAATAAAATGTCAACGTCCAGCGAAATGAAGTCAAGATGGACGTTGTTTGGCAGCTTGCCAAATGAGAAAATGGATATGTTAAATTGCTATTATATATTTGGAATCATGAATCCGAATAACTGTGCTAATTTTTAATATGTAAATTAATTATGTGTTTATTATTTTTAATTAGAAGGACTTTATGTATAAGTAATATCTGATAAAAAAAACTGAGTAATTAACCTTTTTAATTTGCTATCGGATCTCATAAATGTGCGGACCGGGTTAGAGATCTTTAATTTGAAATGGAATTAATTTTAATCTCGTGTCACACGAGCAATTGATCTCAATTGTCAAATTTCTTAGAGCATGCACCTAATCGAACAATGAAACAAAGAAAATTTAATCATACCAATGTATGAAATAATCCATATAATATATTAAAAAGTTGTTTAGTAGGTGAGATAAAATTATATAATAATATATTATATATATTTATATTCTTTTATCAAATGCTCCATACATTGGATAAATTTTCATGCAGGTAGGATAAATCCCTATTCAAGTAGGGTAATTATATGACAGAGAATGGAATAAAATTCTCCAAAACTCTTGTGCAATTGCTAGATTATATTTTTGACAATACTACTCTACGTAACCCCATCCCCATCTAGATTGCATCGACTGAATGGATCTCTTTCTACTCGAGGACTGTGAGCTTGGCAACCTTGCCCAAGGTGGAGAAGATGGTGAATAGGTGGGACCTTGCGGCGACCAAACCGCAACAGACCATGCCAAACCTCATCGTCCCAGATTGCGTTAGACCACATAGCCTGGACCTCATCGCACTAGGCTTCGTTGCCTAAACCTCACCACACCAGAAAAAGTCGCCCAAATGTCACCACACTAGACTGTCTATTGATCTTGTCTCCTACACTGGCCCCAATGCTAGATCTTCTTCTCTACAGATCTAGATTCTCTTTCTTCCCCTACGGCAGCCACATCCCTCGGCCTAGGTCCTTGCTATATCCTGATACCTTTTAACCTCAGCACCGCCAACCTTGTCAGGAAGTCGCTGCGGTTGAACAAATCTGGCGGACCGAGCAAGAACTCTTATTCTCCGTTTAAGAGTCGTTGCATAAGTTGAATAAGATAAAGTAAGATAGAACAAATTTTGAATAAATTATATTAATTATATAATAATTTGTATAATTATCTTATTTGACGGAGGTGGCAGAAATGACGGTTAATAGTAGAAGTAAAAGTCATATTATCAAAAGAAATTGAGTAGGGGTCGGATAAAATTATCCAACTACTCCTCCCAATATAATTTATCTAAATTTGACCATACTATTATCTAATCGATCTCCTATCCGAATTTTATCTGATTTCACTTTATCTTACCTACCAAATATAGATCTAGATAGGATAACGGTAAATAAATTATTCTTATCAACCCTTATTCAAACTACCGAACGAGTCTCTAAGGGCAGAAAGTAGGAGTTGGCAAGGGTGGTAAAATGACTATTTATCCAGTTGTTGTATATTGGATTGTTTAAAATTAATAAATGTAGAATAAAATTAATGCACTCTGTAAGTAGAATGAGAATATTTTATTTAATTATATCCTATCGGTGGTACCATACGAGTCATTCATTAATTGACTTGCATATTATATTATCTTATAATTTGATTAAAAATAAAAATTATATAAAATTATAAATAAATTTAAATATGTTAACTAATTATACTAATTTTTAGATAATAAAAAAATTAAAATTAGTCAATAAAAGAAAAGATATGAAATAATCTGTGACTAATGGATAAATAAATTGAATTGGGGATAGAAGATAATCTTGGTGGGTCCCTCTGGCTCCACCTTGGATCTTCAAAATCTTTTCAAGGAAAAAGCTTGCAAGTTGGTGTTGTTTAACTCCTTACAATTTAGTTAATTACGAAGGAATAGATGAAATGATACGATAATTATATACTTTTAATATAATTTTATGTCCTTTTTGTCTTAAAAAAAATTAAAGTGATGTTTCCTTCCGATCGGCTTGGACAATTACACCTTAATAATTAAATTGCCAATAAAATAATCTAAAATTACACCCTTCATTTCCATTACAATTTATAATTTATAATTTTAGATGTTTAAAGATGGTTTAGAAAGATTCTTTGCAATATATATATATATATATATAGAAAGAAAAATAAGCACAAATAAAAAAAGAAAAATGAATTATTCAAAGTTATACATTTTAAAATAAGAAACTATTTGTCATTTTCGTCATATCTAACCAAGATCCGGAAGCATGATAAATTATTTAAATATTTTATTAAGAAATCATTCAAACACCTTGTTTTCCTTATAGGAATATGACAAATTGCTATTGTTTAATTGCTAATAGTTTGGGAAATCAACCATTAAAAAATGATTTCCGAAATAGGTCCCTGTACATTTATCAAAAAATATGACCTTTTTTTAAAAAGTAAATGCAATTATTTGTTGAAAAATGATAGGACGGAGTTCCTGCACGAGAAAGAGCCACTGTAATGCACAGCAAAAGCGAAAGCTACAAAGAAGGACACTATGCAGCAATGGCAGCGGTTGGGTGTGGATTGGGTACCAATGCATTTATTTTCATCCTTACTTTAAAAATTCATTTTTATTTTCATATTTATCTCTGTCAAAATTTTATTTTAATTTCTATTTTCATTCTTGTTAAATAATATAATATTTATTTTTATACATATATATTCCTATGAATATAATACAATTAAAAAAATAATGAGGGAAAACAGTTTATAATTCACAGAAAAAATAATTCAGATCACGCCCAATAATTTTTTCAAACCAAATAAAACCATAATCCAAATTTATTATTTAACAAACTAAATTAATAATAAATCACTTAAATAAATAAATAAACAAATATATCCACTATTGGCACATTTAGTACATTGAATAAAGGTAGAAAATGATAAATTACCAGCTCTTATCTAATTTTTTTTTAGATTTGATAAACTGAATAATGAAATTAGATAAGAAGTTCGCATAAAATAATTATCCAACTAAATTTACATAAATTATATAGAATGAGAGGTGGTGAGATTATTTAGCTTATCTGAACAATATTGCCTCTCCTATTCATAGGCCATTTGCCGTTGCTGCCACTGCCACTACCACCCACTGCCATCACCTGCCACTTTTGTCCATCATTACAAATGAATAAACAAATATATTGATATTTATATATTTATATAGTATTTTATCCAAACTTTTATTAAATTTATCAAATATAATATAATAATCTAAAATATTATGCGATCTGAATATTTTATCTAAATATTGTCATATTCTACTTGATTCAATCTAATCCACTAAATGAGCCCTATGAGGGTAGGGTTGATATGTGACACCCTAAAGGGGGTCCTCGCTAAGTCCCAAAGAGATGGGTGTATGTGGCATCCCAAATGGAGAGTGTGTATGATATTTTTAAGCAAATTCCATATCGACAAAATATGGGAAAGATCTTAAACTTATAAGAAACTAGAGACTACTACTGAACAAGTTGGATTTAAGTATTTTGGACTAGTAATTTAGGCTCAACAAGTTATTAGGGCTAGTAGTACTCGAGTCGTTACATGATATTATGACATCTATCCTTGTCGCCATCCTCATCTCCCTGTAAGTTGCTTATAAATCCACAGATTCATCATAATCCCTATTTTGTAATATTTAGGGGTGTTCATGATTTTTAAAACCGTACCAAATTGAACTATACCAAGAGTTCGGTTATTTAAAAAAAAAAAGTTTATACATTTTGGTATTAAGTAATATCATATCGAATATTTTAGTATGATTTCAATTGTATAAATAAAAAAACTAACAAAAATATATTGAACCAAGTATCATATATAATAATTTATTAAATTATTTATATTATATATAAAATGATTAAATTTTTAGACATTAGAAACAATTTAATAATAAATTGAAAAAATTATATCAATGATGTACATTATTAAGTATTTTCCCATTATTCTTGTAAGTTTATGCATATTGTTGTATTAGTCTTCTTTTCGTTTGAGCATTAGTATGCTCATAGAACTCGGTCTCATTTTTAGCTTCATTTCTCATCTGTATATTCACTTTTAGATACTTGCATAAAGGGTCTACAGACTACTAAATGGTCCTAACTCAACATATTATCTTTTGTTCCGTTACTTCTGTGGTTAAAATTATTTTCAGGGGTTGTATGCAAAATATTTCTAATCACTTAATTTATAAATTTTTCTACTCTAAAACATATTACATAATACTTTCTTAATGCATACAATTGTCATATTGATATGCAACAAGTATTATTGTTGCAATTCTCCTCTATTCTTTACTTAAAATGTTACAAAAAATATAAAAATATAAAAAATTAAATAATAACAATGTTTAATATACCCTTCATTTTTTAATTAATATCTTCTTTGCTTTGCTTTTGAACAAGTCTCCCAGTACAAAAGTTAGTAATTTTCTACTCTCTGTCTATTCAGCAGTATATTTCTAGAGCGGAATGCTTGTAATGATATCATCTCCTAAAGTTCCTTTACTTATCTATCCAAAAGTGCTTCTAGTCCTTGTAATTTCAATCATTCTATTTAATTAGTTAGAGAAAAAAAGTGACAAAATACTAAAACTGCACTATAACATACCAAAATCAAATGAAATCGAAGAGATTGGTATTGATAGTAAAAAATCAAACCGTGCTCACCCCTAATAATATCTAATCCTACCACAACCAAGTCAAATTTGCAGGTACCTAACAAGAATTGGTAAATTTGTCATTTATATTGGCCATAGGTTATATAATTTTTTTTTCTTTAATTAAATAACCCATCATATGAACAGAAAAGCTAACAACAACAAGTAACCATAAAAAGATGAAAAGGAAAATAATGGTTTTGGGCTCATGGGTGTCAAAACCCTCATTAGTAAGGATTGGCCACAATTAATGTTTGGACCAAAGTCCAACAAAAGACCGAAAGTCACTAAATAGTTGCCAGAGTTTTAGTCCAATAGTTGGCCCAAATTAGGCCTACAAATCTCAACAAAAATGTTTCTTCACATAAACATCCATTTTTGCTAGCAAACGACAGATCAAAATTTAGAAATCGATGGTTTTTTAATTAGCAATTATTAACCATCTTAATTACTTTATCCTAGTGGAGGCCCTGAAGGTCTGCCTCTTTCTCAGCACCCTGATGCTTGTACATCCAGGCACATGCTAAGTAACCAAAGTTTAAAACCCCACCCACTACTAAAACCCAGTATACATTATCCATTCTCCTCTCATACTGTCCGACAATCACCCCATCATTCGTTGGAAAATGCTAACAATTGTTGAGTTTATGTAAAACCTTATGTCGTAATATATCACTATCATTGTTGTTGATGTGCTCTTCAATGCCACAAGGAACTCACGATAGAAGGACATCATGTTTCTCAAAAAAAAGAATGCTACTGCTACGTCGAAGAGGTCCAACCTCAGCTCTAGCTAGAACGCTGACATGGGTACAGCAACTCCACCACGGAGGTTGTGAGAGTAAGCCATTTTAAGTTGTCTTGACTCTATGAGCGCAAATGCAAGCATACTCAAAATTGCAAATACATGGCTCACACCCACTCGCTAGATAGGAGTGATGGTTCAACCAAGGTGCTTCTTCTGGAGGGGGAAAAAGCAGTGGTTGATGACAGTAATGGTAGCGCAACAAATAAATAGATGAAGGCCAGCATGGAGCTAGTAGGGGATCTTGCTCGACGCGTCAGTCCATGGTGAGAGCTTGGAGGATTGTGAGGCCACCTATGATGGTTAGTAAAATCGTTGTGAATATGCGGTGGACCATATGAGACCATTTTGATTAGGGTTTTGAGATTTTAAATTTCTTGCACTGTACATAGCCTCTATCTCTTTACAATCAAGCCATCTTCTTGAATGTCTCCTTCGGTTATTATATCCCCCCAATTCAGAAACCTTCATGCGAGGATCAAGAACCAATGATAAGATCTAAACATCTGACTTGTTTATCATTAAATAGTATAGCTATGAACTAAAAAAGTAAAGGTAGTGATTGAACTTACTTGAAAATTTTTGTTGGCACTACTTTGTCAACAATCTTCCCTCTCCCATGACAATAATCTTCCGCTTTGAGTGTGAGCAAGATCTTCCTCTTTCTGATAGCTGTAATAAGAACACGAGCCGAACATGTGAACGGGCTTCCATATGGCTTAACATGGTGATAGAAATGGCCTCTACATACAAAAACAATTAAGCCAATTATGCAAGCTAGAGTGCACAAGCCAAACCCTACTCCCTAACCCACATCTTCTTCAATATAGATAATGAGGGTGATGCCTATGGCCAATGCAACGTACATAATAAAGATAAACCAACTCTAGTAAATTCTTCAATGCTTGGGCTTATCCAAGTTGAACTGGTTTGCCACCATCGATCCAAACATGTAGTGTGAACCAGAAGAATCAATTACTACAAGAGTTAAGGTCATGTATAAGGCTACAAGCTGGGCTTTCTTTAGGCTATCGCACAAACTTGATCCCTTTTCACATGGAGGTGGTCTCAAAGATTTAGTTGTCGCTATTAGGGTTAGCAAGATTAGGCCTTGACAAGAATTATTTTAGGTATATATCTTGTAAATGTATATACAAATTAAAGGTATACCACAAACCATTGAAAATGATTGATTACTAGCAAGGAGAAGATAGAAGATATCCAAATTATGGAGAAAAGGCCTTAGAAAGAGTTGGCTACAACAACCTTGAGCATGAGAAACATGGTAAAGCCGCCATGAACAATGTTCCAAACCTATGTGCTGTTGATGCTCTTCCCATTGAACTCCTCAATCATTGTTGGAAGCGAAAGTGGATCCAAGAATAATACAACTTAAACAAGAATACAGACACACACACACACACACACACATTGATGCAAAAAATTGTATTACGAAAGCTCACCCAACAAGTTACTCCACAAAAATATTCTCACAATATTTGTGTTACAACACCCTAGTAATTTTTTTCTCTCTTCTCACTTTTTCTCTAAGCTAGCTGTGGCTAGCACTTGATTCTTCTCTCTTTTTCCTTTTGCTCTCTCAAGTCTCTTACAGCTCACTCTCTTACCTTTTGAATTACAAAATGCAATCCTTTATTTATAAAGCTACAAGGAAGCTAGACATAGCACTGTCTTAACCACACATATTGACTAGGCAAGTTTTGCTTTGCTAGCCAATTTGATCACCAGCTACATGGCCATTTCTTTTTTGCACTTTGGCCACACAAAAAATGGCTACTTTCCATGCTAATTGTACACTTCTCATCTTAACCAAAAAAAATAAAAATTCAATGTTAAGCTTAAAACAACAGCTACTTTCATGATCATCTCAAAAATAGCCAATCAAATTAATACTTCATTGCTAAGTTTTGGAGGGCTTGAATTCTAACCCTCCACCTCAAACCTAACTTTGCATGCTAAGCTTTTCTTTTAATTTGGTAAAATATATTTGTCTTCAATGGATTCATAAAAAATATTTGCAAATTGATCTTCTATTTTTCAATAGACTAACTCCACAACTTTATTTTTCACGTACTCTCAAATAAAATGATACTGCATGTCTATATGCTCGACTATGTGAGACTAGATTTTTCACAAGTGATATGGCATATTTGTTATTGACATATATTGTAGCTCGACCTTCTTGTTCAAAACATTCTTCAACCATGTTGCCTAACACGTGCACACTACTATGGCTTTATACTTAGCCTCATATATGTTGACAAAGTGATTGTTGGTTACTTCTTGGATTACTAGGAGAATATTGCTTATCCAATATGAAATGCATATCTGGAAGTGCTCTTCTAATTGTCCAAGTCTCCACCCTAATCGCTATCTAAATAACTAATCAACTTTGAATCTTGGATTTATGAATAAAATAAACTATGGTCTATTGTAACATATCTCAAAATTCTTTTTGCTGCAATAATTGATAATGTTTCAGCTGCTCTACATATCTATTATCCAATTCAACCGCATACATAATATCTAGTCATGTGAAAGTTAAATAACTCAAACTTCTAACCTCTCTTTTATAGTGTCAAGTTTACTAATTCTCTATTCGAGTCAATTCTCAACTTTGTACCTGCTTCTTTTGGCGTGGCTACTGGCTTGCAATCCTTCATTCTAAACTTACTCAAAATTTGCTCCACATATTTCTTTTGTGATAGAAATTTTCTGTCTTTCATTTGTTGTACTTCAATTTCATGATAATATGACATTTCACCAATATCTATCATTTCAAATTCTTTAGTCTTAACTCTTGAAATCTTTGAACATACCTAGTTTATTTCCTGTAAATATCATGTCATCTACAACATGATCATGATATCATCATCTTTACTTCTCTTCATCTATAAGGCATGCTCATATGGACTCTTCACAAAACCATTCTTTTGAAAATAACCATTTTTTCTTGTATTCTACGCTCTTGGACTTACTTTAATCTATACAAAGCTTTCTTAAGATGATAGACTTCTTCTTTTAAATAGTTGTTTAGGAATGCTGATTTCATATCCATTTGATAAATCTTCCATTTATTTCTAAGCTACAAGTGCTATCAGAAGCCTAATAGTATCAATCCTTACAACTGAAGTAAACAGTTCACATGGTCAATTTCTTGCCTTTGATTGTAGCCATTAGGAACTAACCTTGCCTTGTACTTTTCCACTTTCCATTTTGATTAATCTTTGTCTTATGCACCTATTTGACTCTAATTGTTTAGTGTCTTGCCTAAAGACTAATTTGTTCCCATGTGTCATTTCTTTTTATTGCAGCAATTTCTTCATTCATTGCCTTCCTCCATTTTCATCTTCAGTGGCCTCTTCATATGTCCTTGGATCACATTTTTCCATGAAACAAAATGCAGCACATGCTTTGAAGCATCATAAATGTCACTTAAAATGTGCATATCAAACCTAAATTGCTGCTGCTACTACTGCTATCACTACTTGATGTTGATGATGTGGATGCAAGAGTAGTTGGAATAGGATTTTGTGGAGGACTCTGGTCATCACCTTACTCGTTGGAGTTATCATTACCATTATCATCATCAAAGAATAGTCTTTCAATTTTCTTTTCTTCTTTACTCCATCTCCAGTAATCTGCTCATCAAATTCAACGTCTCGTGAAATAATTTCTTTTTTAATTAGAGGATTGTATAGCCTATATAAGCCTTATTCCTTTTATCATATCCAATAAATATGCATTTTTCTCTTTTGTCATCTAACTTCTTCCTCTTCTAATCAAGAACGTGGGCATATGCAATGCATCCAAAAATTCTAAGGTGTCCAACTGCTAGCCTCTAATCACTCCAAGCTTCATTTAGTGTCTTAAATTTCATGCTCTTTGTTGGACATCAATTCAACAAATAAACAATGCATAGAATGGCTTCAACCTAAAAAGTTCTTTGTAGGTGCTTTCCCTTTACCATGCTCCTTGCCATATCAAGAATTGTGCGATTTTTCCTTTTTGCAGTATCGTTTTACTATGCCGTGTATGAGATTGTTGGATGATGGATAATACCATGCTTTTTGCATAAATCTTCAAATAACTTTGAACTGTTCTCACCTCCTCTATTTGATTAGAGTATCTTCAAATGCCGTCCACTTTGTTCTTCTTCCACTGCTTTGAAATCCTTGAATTTATCAAGTACTTCTAATTTTTCTTTAAGAATATACATCTAACTCTTTCTGCTAAAATAATTATCAATAAAAGTAAGACAATACTTGTTTCCACTAAGTGATAATATGTCAAATTGACCAACTATATCTGAATGCACGATCACTAATGGCCTTCTGGCTCTTCAAGATTTTCTAACTTCAAAGCTTTGTTTGCATTGTTTTCTTTTGATACAAGCTTCACACAATTGATTCAATTAAGTATTTTTGGCAGTCTATTTACCATCTTTGCTTTTGATAACATCTTCAGGCCGGTAAAGACAAGATGACCAAACCTTAGACGCCATAACCATGAGTCATCCTTGACAATAGACTTCATGGATTTCACCTTTGTCTGTATATCAATTATAAAAAGGCGATTCTTTGTCACGTTAACTTTTGCAATTAATTCTCCAATTCTATTTTTGATGAAGAGAGAGTGGTCCTTCATGTGAATGTTATACTTGTTTTCTGGGAGTTGCCAAGGCTGATAATATTACTTTTTAAGGCTGATACGTAACATCTGAAATATACTTTCTATCTCCATTCTTTAAAGTAATAGCAATTCTGCCTTTACCTTTAACTAGAATCTTTGAGGAGTTAACAAATGTAACTTTTCCTTTGATTGGCTCATCTAAATCTATAAATAATTCCCTTCTTTTGGACATGTGATTGCTAGCACCAATGTCGAGATGCCAAACATTTCCCTTGTGTTCTTCAATTCCTTTATAAGTGAGCAAAATGTTTGACTCCACATCTTTGTCTTCTGTTACTGCGAACTAATTTTCTTCCTCCATCCTAGGAGATAATTTACACTTGTACCTAAGATGGTTGTACTTATTGCAATTGTAGCATTGCAACTGAGATTTGTTTGCTTGCTATTGAAATTTGTCTTTTCCTCAACTTCTAGATCCTTCATCATGACTATATTTCTGAAAGCCTTTATTTGTTTGTCTTCTTTCAAGAGATTGTTTACCATGTCCTCGTCCACCGCATCCTCTGCTATAGCTGCCTTTGTAGCCACTATAATTTCCTTTACCACATCTATAGCTGCTATAACATTGATTTTGACCAATGGACAATTTCTTTGCAAAGCTTGCTCTATGGCCTAAAGAGAACCCACAAGCTCCTCAATAGAAATCTGACAAATTCTTTGATTCTTCGTTTGTAGCGACAACATAGTCAAACTTCCGAGTCAATGAACAAAGAAGTTTTTTCATCACTCAAACATCATTAAAAGTTTCTCCATTTCTTTTCATTTCATTTGCTATCATTTCCAAATGTGAGACATAATCTGAAATGTTTTCCAAATTTTGCATCTTCAATGTCTCAAATTCAAATCTAAGCGATTGGAGTCGTACCTTTTTAGCTTTTTCGACTCCTTGAAATGATTTCTACAGAATCTCCCATGCATCCTTTGCTGTCTTTTCGTCTGATATCTTTTCAAAGGTTGATTCATCAACACCTTAAAAAATAAAATATAAGGCCTTTTTATCCTTTTTGCCTATCCTTTCAGTGCTTTCCGCGGACTTAGTGTAATCTTCTTTGACAATCTCCCATAAATCTTGTGATTCAAGAAGAATCTTCATCTCAATGCTTGAGTTCCCATAATTTGTCTTTGTTAATTTTGGGATCTGAGTTAGATCATGTTAACTATAGAGAAAGAGAGACCTTGCTCTAATACCATTTGTTGAAAGTGAAAGTAGACCCAAGAAAAATACAACTTAAGCAAGGAAATACATATATTGATGCAAAAAATTATATTACAAAAGTACACCATGTTAACCTCAAGGTCTCATATTTATTTTGATAATACCAAAACAAATTAAAATTATTATATATGTATTTATATAATGGACAATATGGACAAATTATAATATTAAGTTTATTGTTTAACTATATACACTACATGTGCTAAATTGTGAAACTGCCAAATTAGACATGTATGTAGTAAATTGATTATATCTCATTATAGAAAAGTCAAAAAATAATAAAGTCAATTTTATATGAAACTATACTCAAATATCTTTATTTTGATGTAAAATTTATCTTATATACTATTTTATATTAAAGCAGTTTATTATATCAATTTCTTATATTGTCTTCTGAAAAAGTCAAATTTGAAATCTACGCGATATTAGTTTTAATTAATAAAATATAACTTATAATATAAATAAAATTCTAAATTAATTTTATTTGTAAAATTAGAGGTTCTGGGCTTTAAATTCATATATTATATGCATGTTTTACACTTATGGATTGTTAGATATAATTTTTTAAAGTGGGTCATTCTGCTGAATTACACTGTCAACAGATAAAATGAGTATATTACAGTGTTTTTATCATATCTCAAAATATAAAAGTCAACTTTGTACAAATATAATTGTGAATGAAAGTAGACGTTATAAGCTTTTCAAAAATATATAATTTGTTATTTTTTAATGCAAATTCAAATTTCTAGACAATTTTGAATTTGGCCAACAATTTTTATCAAAAAGAATTTTACAGTCTGGCATATCGTTGAAGATTTGATGATTTCTATCAAACAGTGCAAACTCATTGAGGAGTATTCAAGAATATTTTAAGATGTTTTGAACATTTGGAGCCATTTTATTTAAATTTTTGAAACAAACCAATGTGTAGTTACTATTGACAAATGATTTTGTCTTCCACAAAGGCCAACGTCTCTTTGGTGTTTTTGCCTATAAAAGGAGCATAGATTGAATGGAGAAGGACACAACAACAAACTCTCACAGTCTCATCAATCTTTCTCTGAAATTCTTTGTGCTTCATTATTTATTATTAGATCAAAGAGTGCATAGAGCAAATTATTTTATTCTTGAGAGTGCCTCTTTGAAGTGAGATCATTTTTGTACATGAGTGGTAGCTAATCCTACTTAAGAGAAATTGCTACATTTCTACTTCATCTTCATTACCATTTATAGTGGTGTTTGAAGTTCATTGAATCAAAGGCTTTGTAATTGGGATTTCTTGTCTCCGCCAAGTGCAAGGGACTTTGTTTGTACTAGGTATTTCTTGCCTCCATCAAGTGCAAGAGACTTAATAGAACCTTGGCCAGTTGGAGCTTGAGAGAATGAACGTAGACTTGGGTAGTAAGTCGAACCACTATAAAAGAGTTTGCATCTCTTATCCTAACTTTCTTTACTTTACTTAAAATTGTTTTTAACTTTTCACACTCTTAACTTCCGTAATAAAAACCCAATTCACCCCCCTCTTGGGTTGTCTTTTGGGACAACAATTGGTATCAGAGCTAGATTCTAAATATTGACTTTAACAAGTCTTTAGAGTAAAGATCACACATTATGGAAAACCATTGGTGCACATGGAGTTATGAAAGGTCAATCTATTATTAGATCACCTTTTTTTAATGGTAGTGACTATGGTTATTAGAAAATTAGGATGACTAGTTATCTTCAACAAATAGAGTGTGATATTTGAAATATTATTGAAGAAGGTTATAACACTCCCATGGTAGTTAAAGACAATATAGTCATTGCTAAAGATAAAAAGGATTGGGATGAAAATGATAAGAAAATTTTACAACTAATGTAAAAGCCATGAATACATTGTTTTGTGCACTAGATATAAATAAATTTAATAGAGTCTCTACTTGTAAAATGGTACAAAGTATTTGAAAATACATGAAATTACACATGAAGGTACAAATAAAGTTAAGGATACAAAACTTAATATACTCAAGCATGAATGTGAACTCTTTATGATGAAACTAAGTGAATCTATTAAAGAAATGTACACTCGCTTTACTGATATTATTAATAATATGATTTTTTTTTATGAAAGCTTTAATAATGAAACTCTTGTGAAGAAAATTCTTCAAATTCTACCAAAGAGTTGGGTTCCAAAGGTGACGGCAATACAAAAAGCAAAAAATCTTTTGAAAGTTTCAATCGAAGAGCTTCTAAGGTCACTAATGACCTATGAAATGACTCAAAGAAATGAAAAGGAGGAAGGGCCAAAAGAGGAAGGAGTACTACTCTAAAGTCTACTATGAAATAAAACTCCAATGATAGTGAAGTAGAAAGTGATGATGAAATTGCATATCTTGCAAAAAGAGTCACTAAGCTACTTAAAAAGAAGAAATTTGAAAGAAGACAAAGGAGAGGTGATAAAAAAGAAAGTTCCTCCAAGAAATATATTATACACTATGAATGCAAGAAATGTGGGCACATAAAACCGGATTGTCCACTTCTAAAGAAAAAGAAGAAAGAAAAAGAAGTCATGAAAGCCACCACTTGGGATGTAAGTGATGAAAGTGACTCAGTGGAAGAATCAAGTGGAAGTGACATTGCTAACTTATGTCTCATGGCTACTAGAGAAAGTGATAATGAGGTAAACTCATCTTCTTCTACTTCTAGCACTTCTAATTTATTTTATGATAAGTTATTGTATGCATGTGATGAATTACAAAATGAATTAACAAATCTTAGAAAGAAATATAAAGACTTGAAAAAGAAATTTTCAAATATTTCTAATGAAAATTCTAGTTTGAAAAATGAAAATGATAATTTGAAAAACTCAACTTACTTTTTTATCTAAGAATGAAACAAATGATATATTGAGAAAAAGAGTTGAAGAGCTTACAAATGTTTTATCTAAATTTACTCAATGAAAGAAAAATTTAGATAAATTGCTTGCTACTCAAAGATATGGTTTTAATAAAACCGGATTAAGTTATAAGGCTTGTCAAGGACAAAAGTTTTACAAAAATTATTTTGTAAAAATTTTTCATCAAGGTAGTCTATTTATTACATATTATTATTGTGGTAGAAATGGACATTATGCATGTGATTGTTCATTAAAAAGAAAATTGTTAGTTGGACCTAAAAATATTTTAGTTTCAAATGATTATAAATGGAAAGGAATATGTAATATTGCATCTATTTGAATTCTTAAGGGAACATATACTAAAATTGTTGGACCCAAGAAAGTTTGGGTACCAAAAATCAAAACCTAATTTATTTTTGTAGGAGATTTGTATGAAGAGAACCACAAGGAAGAATAAATGGTTTTTGGATAGTGGATGCTTAAGACATATGACGGGAGATTACACAAAATTTAATTCTATTTCGAAAATAGATGGAAGGTATGTGACTTTGGAGATAATGCAAAAAGCAAGATTATTGGCATTGGAGAAATTAGTAACCCTAGCTCCCTCATTATTAATAATGTTTTGTTTGTTGATGGCTTAAAACATAACTTGCTTAGTATTAGTCAACTATGTGATAAAAGTTATAAAATTACTTTTCAAGATAATGCATGCAAGGTTTTTAATAAGAATAATATTTTAGTATTTGTTACTTTGAGAGACGAAAATGTCTATACTATTGACTTCGATGATTTGATTGAACAAAATTTGAAATGTTTGAGTGTATTACATGATGATTCTTGGCTATGACATAGAAGGTTAGGTCATTGTAATATGGATATAATTTCTAAACTTGCAAAAAATAACCAATTATTGACCTACCTAAACTCAAATTTGATAAAAATAAAATTTGTACTCCTTGCCAATTGGGAAAACAAAGAAAAGTTCTTTTAAATCTATAAATATAGTTTCTACATATAGGCCTTTACAACTCTTACATTTAAATTTATTTGGACCTTCTCAAATTGCTAGTCTTGGTGGAAAACTCCATACTTTTGTAATTGTTGATGATTTTTCAAGATTTACTTGGCTATTATTTTTAACTCACAAAAATGAAGCATGTTCTCAATTTTTAAAATTTTGTAAAAACAATTCAAAATGAGAAAGGTTATATGATTTCAAAAATTAGGTGCGATCATAGTGGGTTATTTTGAAATAATGAATTTGAAAATCTTTGTAATATTATCGATATAAGCATAATTTTTCTACACCTAGAAACCTACAACAAAATGGAGTTATTAAAAAGAAATATAGAACTTTATAAGAAATGACTCGAATTATGCTTAATGAATACAAGCTACCTAAATATTTTTGGAACGAAGCGGTTAATATGGCTTGTTATATTTTAAATCGAGTTCTTATTAGACCAATTCTTAAGAAAGCTCTTTTTGAACTTTGGTTTCATAGAAAACCTAAAATTGGTTATTTTAAAGTGTTTAGGTGTAAATATTTTATTTTAAACACTAAAGATAATCTTGGTAAATTCGATGCAAAATCAGATGAAGGTATATTTTTAGATTATTCTACTACTAG
This sequence comes from Thlaspi arvense, assembly GCA_911865555.2. Classification (NCBI taxonomy): domain Eukaryota; kingdom Viridiplantae; phylum Streptophyta; class Magnoliopsida; order Brassicales; family Brassicaceae; genus Thlaspi; species Thlaspi arvense. The sequence goes on from CAJVSB020000353.1 coordinate 44,849, forward strand.
TAAGAATTATAGAGTTTTTAATAAAAGAACTAATGTAATTGAAGAATCTATGCATGTTACATTTGATAAATTTGATCCATTTTTGCATAAAGTTATATATGATGATGTTGAGGATGATTTAGTTAATTTAAATATTAATGATAAGGAAAAAGAAATTAAAATCCCCCCAGTATAGAAAATTTTGATGAAACTCTACATAGTGATTTACCAAAAATTTGGAAGTATAAAGCTAGTCAACTTATGGAACAAAATTATTGGTGATCCTAGTGATTGTAGAAAGATTAGAAATCAATTGAAAATATTTGTGAATATTTGTTTTTTATTTCTCAAATTGAGTCTAAAACTATTAATGATGAAAATTGGGTTTTAGTTATGTAAGAAGAATTAAATTAATTTGAAAGAAATAAATTTGGAAATTAGTGCCTAGACCTAGTGACCACACAGTTATTAGAACAAATGGGTCTTTAGAACTAAACTTGACAAATCTAGTAATATAATTAGAAATAAGGCAAGACTTGTAACTCAAGGTTTCAATCAAGAAGAAGGAATAGATTATGAAGAGACTTTTGCTCCTGTAACTAGACTTGAGGTTATGAGAATATTACTTGCATTTGCATCTCATATGAATTTCAAATTATTTCAAATGGATGTTAAAAGTGCCTTTCTAAATGGTTTTATTATTGAAGAGGTTTATGTTGAACAACTACTGGGTTTTGAAAATAAGAAATATGTAGATCATGTTTACAAACTTTCAAAAGATTTATTGATTTGAAACAAGCCCCTAAATCATGGTATGAAAGACTTAAAAAAATTTTATTAGAAAATAGATTTTCAATGGAAAAAGTGGATAATACTTTATTCATAAAGAAATGAAATAATGACTTGCTTATTGTTCAAATTTATGTGGATGATATTATATTTGGAGCTACTAATAAATTTTTATGTGAAAAATTTGCTTCATCTATGCAAAATGAATTTGAAATGAGTATGATAGGTGAGTTGAATTTTTTCTAGGTTTTCAAATAAAACAACTCAAAGAAGGGATTCTGATAAATCAAGCTGAGTACACTAAAGCACTACTAAAAAGATTTGGGATGAATAATTCTAAAATCATGAAAACTCCTATAAGTACCTCAATCAAACTTGATGAAGATATTAATGGAAAACCTATAGACATCAAGCCATATAGAGGTATAATTGGTAGTTTATTATACTTAACTGCTAGTCGTTCCGATATCATGTTTAGTGTTTGTTTGTGTGCTAGATTTCAAGCAAATCTAAAAGAATCTCATTTGCATGTCGTCAAAAGAATTCTTAAATATCTTAAATGAACTATAAATGTAGGATTATTTTATCCTAAAGGAACCTCTTTTGAACTTAATAGTTATTCGAATGCGGATTTTGGAGTATGTAAATTGGATAGAAAAAGTACTACTAGAACTTCTCATTTTCTTGGAAAATCTTTAGTTTCTTTAGCTAGTAAGAAACAAAATTCGGTTGCCTTATCTATGGCCGAAGTAGAATATGTAGTCACGAAAAATTGCTGTGCACAAATTTTATGTATGAAATACACTTTACTAGATTTTGGATTTAAGTATGAATACATTCCTATTAAATGTGACAATACTAATGCTATAAATATTTCTAAGAATCCTATTCAACACTCGAAAATGAAACACATTGATATTAGACATCACTTCTTGAGAGATCATGTTCAAAAATATGACATAACACTAGAATTTGTGAATATCAAATATTAATTAGCAGATATTTTTACAAAACCTCTTAATGAAGAAAGATTATGTTTATCAAAAGAGAACTTGGTCTTATAGACTCGAGTATATAGTTAACATTATTTGCATCATTTCATTTTTTAAGGAAGAAAGTCTCTAAATATTTTTCATGCATATATTGAGGGGGAGCTTATATAGTTTATCTTTTTGTTAATGTCAAAAAATGAGAGAATTTACATAATATTTGCTTAATGGATATTTTGTAATATATATTTGTTTCGTTATCACCAGAAATGGGGAGATTGTTAACCTCAAGATTTCATATTTATTTTGATAATGTCAAAACAAATTAAAATTATTATATATGTATTTATATAATAGGACAATATGGATAAATTATAATATTAAGTTTATTATTTAACTATATACACTACATGTGCTAGAATATGAAGCTACTAAATTAGACATGTGTATAGTAAATTGATTATATCTTACTATAGAAAAATCAAAAAATAATAAAGTCAATTTTATATAAAACTATACTCAAATATCTTTATTTTAATGTATAATTTATCTTATATACTATTTCATATTGAAACAGTTTATTATATCAATTTCTTATATTGTCTTCTAAAAAAGTCAATGTTGAAATCTGCACGATATTAGTTTTAATTAATAAAATATAACTTATGGTATAAATAAAATTCTGAATTAAATTTATTTGTAAAGTAGACATTCTAACTTTAAATTCATATATTATATGTACATTTTACACTTATAGATTGATAGATATAAATTTTCAAAGTAGGCCATTCTACTTAATTACACTATTAGCAAATAAAATGAGTATACTACAGTATTTTTATCATATCTCAAAATATAAAAGTTAAATTTGTACAAATTTAATTTTGAATGAAAGTAGACGTTATAAGCTTTTCAAAAATATATAATTTGTTATTTTTGAATATAAATTCAAATTTTAAATACTTTTGAACTTGGTCAACAACTTTAATCAAAAGCAATTTTATAGTTTAGCATGTCATTGAAGATTTGATAATTTCTATCAAATGGTGCGCAATAATTCAATGATTTTTTTTGCATTTGAAAATAGACTCATTGAGGAGTGTTCAAGAATGTTGTAAGAGTTTTTGAAACGTTCGAAGCCATTTTATTTGAATTTTTGAAACACACTAATGTGTAGTTACTGTTGACAAATGATTTTGTCTTCAAAAAGGCTAACGTCTATTTGGTGTTTTTGCCTGTAAAAGGAGAACAGATTGAACGGAGAACGATACAACAACAAGCTCTCAAAGTCATATCAATCTCTCTCTAAAATTTTTTGTGCTTGATTATTTATTATTATATCAAAAAGTATATAGAGCAAATTATTTTATTCTTGAGAGTGCCTCTTTAAAGTGAGATTATTTTTGTACATGAGCGGTAGCTAATCCTACTTAAGAGGAATTGCTACATTTCTACTTCATCTTTATTATTATTTGTATTGATGTTTGAAGTTCACCAAATCAAAGGTTTTGTAATCGGGATTTCTTGCCTCCGCCAAGTGCAAGGGACTTTGTTTGTACTAGGATTTCTTGTCTTCGTCAAGTGCAAAGAGACTTAGTGGAACCTCGGTCATTTGGAGCTCGAAAGAGTGGATGTAGACTTGGGTAGCAAGTCAAACTACTATAAAAGTGTTTGCATCTCTTATCCCTACTTTCTTTACTTTACTTAAAATTGTTTTATATTTATTATTGGATGAATTGTACAAGTTTATTTGATTCAATATTTTTAGTATTGTTTTTAATTTTTTACACTCTTAGTTCCGTGATAAAAACCCAATTCACCCCCTTCTTGGGTTACCTTTTGGGACAAAACACCCAACAAAATACTCTATAAAAAATATTCTCACAATATTTGTGTTACCACACTCTAATAATTTTTTCTCTTTTCTCTCTCTTTCTCTAAGCTAGCTATGACTAGCACTTGATTTTTCTCTCTCTTTTTCTTTTTCTCTCAAGTCTCTCACGGCTCACTCTCTTACCTTTGAATTACAAAATGCAATCCTCTATTTATAGAGGTACAAGGCGGCTAGACAAAGCACCACCTCACTATCTTCCTTTGTCTTGATGCTTCCAACTATACATCTTAGGAGCTAGCTGTATTTCTTTACCTTAAGAATTATTTTATAGCCACACCTATTGACAGGCAAGTTTTGCTTTGCTAGCAAATCGATCACCAGCTATATGGCCATTTCTTGTTTGCATTTTGGCCACACAAAAAAGGCTACTTTCCATGCATGATCTTAGCCAATAGAATTAAAACTTCAACAGTAAGCTTAGAACTATGGCCACTTGCATGATCACTTCAAAAATGGCTAATCAAATTAATACTTTATTACTAAGTTTTGGAGGTTTGAATTCTAACAATCACAAACACAAGAATGTTGTTTACCCCTCCACCCATTCCAAGCACCTTGAACGTACTTACTGCTTTTGACAAGTAATGAAATAGAGACCAAATGTACGATTTCATGCCTTTATTTAAGATCCAGGTATTTTTAACTGACTATTTTCAATTGCACTATGCATGAAATCATGTTTAAAGAAATTCAATAATTATATATATTTTGCTTTTAAAAATGAAAATAAGTCCAATTCGATTATGATGACCATGCATTACGGAGAGAGATGATAGTTGCAATAAATGGAAATGTGACCCAACCTCCTCCCTTGTGTTTGGGAGGAGGAAGCTGTGTTTATGCCATTGGCAAATTATTGAGGAACATTTTACATGTATCTACTTGTTATCAAGCTATTGTAATTGTTAAAAGTCATACCTTTTCAAATGAACCACTACTAGAAAAGGTTGATTTGGTATCTATAGCTGTAGGCACTAAATACATAGAGACGTGATTATTGAATGAATCAGTAACCGTATTTGTGACCGATGAATTTGGTCACTAAATGCCTCGCCAGTAATCAAACTTAGTAACTGGTAGAATTTTGGTCACTACTGAGTAACCTTCAAATTAGTCACGAATAGGTCACTAATTGTTCAAAAGTGGTAGACACCAATTAGTGACCACAGTAGTCGGTCACTAATTAGTGACTGTAGAGCTAACGATCTTTAATTAGTGACTGCCTGTATGCAGTGACTAATTAGTTAATAACCCTTTTGTTAACAAAATTTGACACATTAGTGACCATGTGTGCGTTTACTAATTAGTGACCCTCATTTTTTTGTCACTACATGGTCACTAATTACCCCATTAACTTGTTATCCCAAAAGGCAATCCAAGAAAGGGTGAATTGGGTTTTTATCGTGGAAGCTAAGTAAAAAAAAAATTTAAAAGATTGAATACAATTCACCAAAAGTAAATATAAACAATTATAACTAAAATAAAGAGAGTAAGGATAGGAGATAGAAACTTTTTTACAGTAGTTCGACTTGCTACCCAAGTCTATGTCCACTCTCTTGAGCTCCAACCAGCTGAGGATTCACTAAATCTCTTACACTTGACGGAGGTAAGAAATCCGAGTATAAACAAAATCCCTAACACTTAACGGATGCAAGAAACCCCAATTACAAAACCTTTAATTCGGTAAGCTTTAAACACCAATACAAATGGTAATAAAGATGAAGTAGAAATGTGGCAATTCCTCTTAAGTATAATTAGCTACCACTCATGTACAAAAATAATCTCATTTCAAAGAGACACTCTCAAGAATAAAACAAGTTGCTCTATGCACTCTTTGATCTAGTAATAAATAATGTAGAATTGAGACTTTTAGAGAGAGATTGATGAGACTTTAAGAGCTTGTTGTTACATCCTTCTCCCCTCAATCTACGCTACTTTTATAGGCAAAAACATCAAAGAGACGTTAGAGAGACGTTGGCCTTTGTGGAAGACAAAATTATTTGTCAACAGTAACTACACATTGGCTCGTTTCAAAAATTCAAAAATAATAGCTTCGGACGTTCAAAACACCTTTAAAAACTTCTTGAATACTCTGAAATGAGTCTATTTTCAAATGCAAAAAGAATTGTTGAATTATCATGCATCATTTGAGAGAAATGATCAAAAGTTCAACGATATGTCAGACTATAAAATTTCTTTTGACAAAAGTTATTGGCCAAGTTCAAAATTGTCTAGAAATTTGAATTTGTATTCAAAAAATAACAAATTATATATTGTTGAAAAGCTTACAATGTCTACTTTCATTGAAAATTGGATTTGTACAAATTTGATTTTTACATTTTGAAATATGATAAAAATACTGTAGTATACTCATTTTATCTGCTGACAATGTGACTCAGCAGAATGGTTCACTTTGAAAAATTATATCTATCACTCTATAAGTGTAAATTGTGCATATAATATATGCATTTAAAGCTCAGCATGTCTACTTTCTAAATAAAATTAATTTAAAATTTTATTTGTATCATAAATTATAGTTTACTATTTAAAGCTAATATAATGTAGATTTCAATATTGACTTTTTCAAAAAATAATATATGAAATTGATATAAAAAACTGCTATGTTATAAAAAAAGTATATGAGATAAATTATACATCAAAATAAAGGTATTTGAGTATAGTTTCATATAAAATTAACCTTACTATTTTTGAAGTTTTATATAATAAGATATGATCAATTTACTTTATATATGTCTAATTTGACAATTTCACTTTATGGTACATGTAGTGTAGTATCTCCAAATAATAAAGTCAATAATATAATTTGTCCATATTTTTCATTAAATAAATATAGATATATAATAATTTTAATTTGTTTTGTCATTATCAAAATAAATATGAAATCTTGAGGTTAACAATCTCCTTTTTGTTGAAAATAAAACAAAAATGCATTGCAAGATATTCATAAAGCACATATCATGTAAATTCTCCCTTTTTGACATCATCAAAACGATAAACTATATAATCTCCCCCTCAATATATGCATAAAAAATATTTATAGATTATCTCTCTTCAAAAATGAATTGATGCAAATAATATTAACTATATACTTGAGTTTATAAGACTAAATTCTCTTTTGATTAAACAAAATCTTTCTTATTAAGAGGTTTTGTAAAAATATCCGCTAATTGAAATTTGGTTCCTACAAATTCAAGTGTTATATTCCTTTGGTAAACATGATCTCTCACGAAATTATATCTAATATCAATATATTTTGTTCTTAAGTGTTGAATGGAATTCTTAGACATGTTGATGGCACTAATATTATCACACTTAATAGGAATGTGTACATGTTTAAATCCAAAATCTAGTAAAATGTGTTTTATCCATAAAATTTGTGCACAATAACTTCCAACAACTACATATTCCACTTCGGCAATAGATAAAGCAATCGAATTTTGTTTCTTACTAACCCAACAAACTAAAGATTTTCCAAGAAAATGACAAGTTCTACTTGTACTTTTCCTATCCATTTTACATCCTCCAAAATCTGCATCCAATTAACTAGTAAGTTCAAATAAGATTTTTCTAGGATAAAATAAACCTACATTTATAGTTCCTTAAAGATAATTAAGAATTCTTTTCACAGCATGTAAATGAGATTCTTTTGGATTTGCTTGAAATCTAGCACACATACAAACATTAAACATGATAACATGACAACTAGCAATTAAGTACAATAAGTTATCAATCATACCTCTATATAACTTAATGTCATAGATTTTCTATTAATATTTTCATCAAGTTTAATTAAGGTACTCATAAGAGTTCTTGTGATCTTAGAATTATCCATCCCAAATCTTTTTAGTGATTCTTTAGTGTACTTAACTTGATTAATCACAATCCCTTCTTTGAGTTGTTTTATTTGGAAACCAAGAAAGAAATTCAACTCACCTATCATACTCATTTCAAATTTATTTTGCATAGATGAAGCGAATTTTTCACACAAAGATTCATTGGTAGCTCCAAATATAATATCATTTACATAAATTTGAACAATAAATTAATCATTATTTTCTTTTGTTATGAATAAAGTGTTATCTACTTTTTCTATTGAAAATTCATTTTCTAATAAAAATTTTGAAATCCTTTTATACCATGATCTAGGAGTTTGTTTTAAACTATATATAAACTTTTGAGAGTTTGTAAACATAATCTATATATTTCTCATTTTCAAAACCCGGTGGTTGTTTCAAGATAAACCTCTTTAACAATAAAATCATTTAGAAATGCACTTTTAACATCCATTTGAAATAATTTGAAATTCATATGAGATGCAAATATAAGTAATATTCTAATAGGTTCAAGTGTAACTATGAGAGCAAAAATCTCTCCATAATCTATTCCTTCTTCTTGATTGAAACCTTGAGCTATAAGTCTCGCTTTATTTCTAATTATATTGCCGGATTCTTCTAATTTATTTCTATAAACCCATTTGGTTCCAATAACCGTATGATCACTAGGTCCAGGCACTAATTCCCAAACTTTATTTCTTTAAAGTTGATTTAATTCTTCTTGCATAGCTAAAACTCAATTTTCATCATTAATAGCATCATGAATAGTTTTTGGCTCAATTTGAGAAATAAAAAATAAGTGTTCACAACTACTTTTCAATTGATTTCTAATCTTTCTACAATCACTAGGATCAACAATAATTTGTTCCATAGGGTGACTAGATTTATACTTCTAAACTTTTGGTAAATCGCTATGTGGAGTTTCATCAAAATTTTCTATACTAGGGGGATTTTCAATTTCTTTTTTTTATCATTAATATTTAAATTAACTAAATCATTCTCAACATCATCATACATGATTTTATGTAAAAATGAATCAATTTCATCAAATGTAACATGCATGGATTCTTCAACTATATTAGATCTTTTATTAAAAACTCTATAAGTCTTACTTGTAGTGAAATAATCCAAAAATATGCCTTCATCCAATTTAGCATCAAATTTTTCAAAATTATCTTTAGTATTTAAGATAAAATATTTACACCCAAATACTTTAAAATAACCAATCTTATATTTTTTTTACCAAACCAAATTTCAAAAGAAATTTTCTTAAGAATTGGTCTAATAAGAACTCAATTTAAAATATAACAAGCCATATTAACCGCTTCAGCCCAAAAATATTTAGGTAGCTTGTATTCATTAAGCATAGTTCGAGTCATTTCTTGTAAAATTCTATTTTTTCTTTCAACAACTTCATTTTGTTGTGGGGTTCTAGGTGTAGAAAAATTATGTTCATATCCATAAGTATTACAAAGATTTTCAAATTTATTATTTCAAATTCCCCACCATGATCACTTCTAATTTTTGAAATCCTATAACCTTTCTCATTTTAAACTCTTTTACAAAATTGTAAAAATTGAGAACATGCTTTATTATTGTGAGTTAAAAATAATAGCCAAGTAAATCTTGAAAAATCATCAACACTTACAAAAGCATAGAGTTTTTCACCAAGACTAGCAATTTGAGAAGGTCCAAATAAATTTAAATGTAAGAGTTTTAAAGGCCTAGATGTAGAAACTATATATTTATAGATTTAAAAGAAGTTTTTCTTTGTTTTCCCAATTGACAAGGAGTACAAATTTTATTTATATCAAATTTGAGTTAAGGTAGGTCAATAAGTAATTATTTTTTTGAAAATTTAGAAATTATATCCATACTACAATGACCTAATCTTCTATGCCATAGCCAAAAATCATTATGTAATGCACTCAAATATTTCACATTTTGGTCAACCAAATTATCAAAATCAATAGTATATAAATTTTCATCTCTTAAGATAAAAAATACTAGGGTATTATTCTTATTAAAAACCTTACATGCGTTATCTTGAAAAATAATTTTATAACCTTTATTACATAATTGACTAATATTAAGCAATTTATATTTTAAGCCATCAACAAACAAAACATTATCAATAATGAGGGAGTTAGGGTTACCAATTTCTCCAATACCAATAATCTTGCTTTTTGCATTATCTTCAAAAGTCACATACCTTCCATCTATTTTCGAAATAGAATTAAATTTTGTGTAATCTCCCGTTATATGTCTTGAGCATCCACTATCCAAAAACTATTTATTCTTCCTTGTGGTGCTCTTCATACAAATTTCCTACAAAAATAAATTAGGTTTTGATTTTTTAGTACCCAAACTTTCTTAGGTCCAACAATGTTAGCATATGTTCCCTTAATAACCCAAATAGATGCAATATTACATTTTCCTTTCCATTTATAATAATTTGGAACTAAAATATTTTTAGGTCCAACTAACAATTTTCTTTTCAATGAACAATCACATACGTAATGTCCTTTTCCACAACAATAATAACATATAATAAATGGACTACTTTGATGAGAGCTTTTTACAAAATAATTTTTGTAAAACTTTTGTCCTTGACAAGCCTTGTAGCAAATCCGGTTTTATTATAACCATATCTTTGAGTAGCAAGCAATTTATATAAATTTTCCTTTCCTTAAGTAAATTTAAATAAAGCATTTATAAGCTCTTCAACTCTTTTTCTCAATATATCATTTGTTTCATTCGTAAATATAAGTTGAGTTTTTAAACTATCATTTTTATTTTTCAAACTAACATTTTCATTAGAAATATTTGAAAACTTCCTTTTCAAGTCTTTGTATTTCTTTCCAAGATTTGTTAATTCATTTTGTAATTCATCACATGCATATAATAGCTCATCATAAGATAAATTAGTAGTGCTAAAAGTAGAAAAAGATGAGCTTACCTCATTATCACTTTCTCTAGTAGCCATGAGACATAAGTTAGCAATGTCACTTCCAATTGATTCTTCCACTTAACTACTTTCATCACTCGTATTCCAAGTGATGGCTTTCCTGACTTCTTTTTTTTTCTTCTTCTTCTTCTTTAGAAGTGGACAATCCGATTTTATGTGCGCACACATTTCTTGCATTCATAGCATACAATATCTTTCTTAGAAGAATGGTCTTTTTGATCACCTCTCTTTTGTCTCCTTTCAAATTTCTTCTTTTTGAATAGTTTAGTGACTCTCTTTATAAGATATGCAATTTCATCATCACTTTCTACTTCACTATCATTGGAGTTTTCTTTCATGGTAGACTTTAGAGCAATACTCCTTCCTCTTTTTGGTTCTTCCTCTTCTTTATTTCTTTGAGTCATTTCATAAGTCATTAGTGACCCTAGAAGCTCTTCAATTGACACTTTTGGGAGATCTTTTGCCTCTTGTATAGCGGTCACCTTTGAAGCCCAACTCTTTCGAAAGTATCCTAAGAATTTTCTTGACAAGAATTTCATTATTAAAATTTTCACCAAGAGAAATCATACCATTAATAATATCCGTAAATCGAGTACACATTTCTTTTATAAATTCATTTGATTTTATCATAAAGAGTTCATATTCATGCTTGAGAATATTGAGTTTTGTATCATTAACTCTACTCGTACCTTCATGTGTTATTTCAAGTATTTTTCAAATATTTTGTGCATTTTACAAGTAGAGACTCTATTAAACTCATTTCTATCTAGTGTACAAAATAATATATTCATGGCTTTTGCATTAGTTGTAAAATTTTTTTTGTCTTTTTCATCCCAATCCTTTTTTTCATTAGTAATGACTATATTATCTTTAACTACCATGGGAGTGTTGTATCCTTCTTCATTAATATTACAAATATCATACTCCATTTGTTGAAAATAAATAGTCATTCAAATTTTCTAATAACCATGGTTATTACCATTAAAAAAAGGTGGCCTAGTAATGGATGGACCCTCCATAACTTCATGTGTACTAATGGTTACCATAATGTGTGATCTTACTCTAAAGATTTACTACGGTCAAATTTAGAATCTAGCTCTAATACTAATTGTTGTCCCAAAGGGCAACCCAATAAGGGTGAATTGGGTTTTTATCGCGGAAGCTAAGTAAAAAAAATTTAAAAAGATTGAATACAATTCACTCAAAGTAAATATAAACAATTATAAAATAAAATAAAGAGAGTAGGGATAGGAGATGCAAACAAATAAAGTCCAAGTACAAACAAAGTCCCTTGCACTTGGCAGAGACAAGAAATCCCGAGTACAAACAAAGTTCATTGCACTTAGCGGAGGCAAGAAATCCCGATTACAAAACTTTTGATTCAGTGAGCTTTAAACACCAATACAAATGGTAATAGAGATGAAGTAGAAATGTAGCAAATTCTCTTAAGTAGGATTTCACTACCACTCATGTACAAAAATAATCTCACTTCAAAGAAACACTCTGAAAAATAAAACAATTTGCTTTATGTACTCTTTGATCTAGTAACAAACAATGTAGCACAAAATATTTTAGAGAGAGATTGATAAGACTTTGATAGCTTGTTGTTATATCGTTCTCCCTTTAATTTATGCTCCTTTTATAGGCAAAAACATCAAGAGACATTAGAGAGACGTTGGCCTTTGTGGAAGATAAAATCATTTGTCAACAGTAATTGCATATTAGATTGTTTAAAATTCAAAAAACCTATCTTTGAATGTTCAAAACGTCTTAAAAAATTCTTGAATACTTCGCAATGAGTCTATTTTCAAATGCAAAAAGAATTATTGATATTATCGTGCGCCGTTTGAGAGAATAATAAAAAGTTCAACGACATATCAGAGTATAAAATTTCTTTTGACAAAAGTTATTGGCTAAGTTAAAAATTGTCTAGAAATT
>CAJVSB020000354.1:0-57083 GCA_911865555.2 Thlaspi arvense
AATAGCTGGTTCATGGTCGATTCAGCCTTCTAAAGACTGGTTTAGCATTTTAATTGATAGTTTTAGGATTAACAAACTAGTTTTACATGTTATGAGACTACTTCAGGACTTAGGACTTGATTCATGACTTATTGATTGGTTCAGAACTTTAGTAACCTTAATATGGGTTCAAAGACGAAAATTTAACATTTTATTCAGATTCTTAATTGAGAAATATGTATGTTCGATTCTTAGATGTATTAGAAACTTAAAATAGATATTTTATTATTTTTACGATTTTAGACTATTCATATGGTTCTGGTCAAACCCTGTGTCAGCAAGGATCAAATTTTTTGATTTCTATGATTTTGTAAGTAATAATATATATTTAATGAGCATTACTATTTTCTATATCCGTTATAAGCTTTGATTTTATATGATATATCTGTTTTTTGAAAATTGGATAATTTCTATTATAAAAGTATTACAAGGGAATGTATGCAATTTTTGAAATTATTTTGGAAGAACTATTTGTTATTTATATTTATGAATGGAAAATTCTATTAAACTGTTATGTTATTTCGTGGAAAACTATTTTTAAGGGTGTTCCGGATTTTAGAATACTGTAACTAATGACAGTAAGTATTAGACTGGGTACTCTTTTGACAAGTGAGTCGCCAATCCAATTTCTGATATTTATTATGTTCTAGATTATGACTCTTTAAATTATGAATATTTGTTAAAGTATGTTTTTAATAATTATCTGTATATTTGTACACAGGTCCTTTGTTCTCATAAATGTATATTATTATTTACTGAATTTGTAGACATACCCTTATATTTTTTTCCAGATTCAGAGTTCATTAGTCTGACGGATCCTGTTGCTTGAAAGGAGCCTAGATTTTCTACTATCTTTTGCTTTAGGATTAAGAAAGTTAATTATTTAGTTTTCTGCCAGATTTTGTATTCCTGTTTCTTAGAAGCTTCATTTGAATGCAGATAGGTCTTTTAGTATGTGTTGACAGTTCAATTGTTATTATTTTAATTAAGTTTTGTTTCATTTTATATTATATTTTGGTTTAGTTAAATTCCAATTTTTCATTTAAGCTTGCGGGGTTGGAATTTATTTTTAGAGATCCAATTTCTAGGTTGTGACAATTTCTTTGTAGGGAAGGAAGTTGGGAGAAGGTTGTTAATAATAAATTACTTAATAAAATGAGTAAAAGAAATTTCCATCCAAGGTGTAATTCTTGGTCCATTCTCAGCCTTGGTGAAGTCCATCTTGTTGTAATAAAAATGAACAAGAACAAATAAAATTTAGCTAATGTAATAAAATACCAATCATTGTTCCAAGAACTTTTCTTATTTTATTTATTTCAAAAAAATTAGGAACAAATATGTACGGAATAAAAAGATTTCAACTACACAAGTAAATATCTGTTACAAATAATGAAGAAACTAATAGATTTAAATATGAAGTGATGTAAAATAAACCAAATTTGATACCTAAATATTCAATTTAATAATCGGCTACTAATTCTTCTTTTGCTTCTGGTAAATCAAAATGTAATCTCTCACACTCTGCTAGGGAAGAAATTAGAAATATGATAGACCCTATAGGTTGACACCATAAATGCCATCCCCAAAAATCACATAAGATCTATATAGGATTTGGATTTAAGTATAAAAAGATATTATTTTCGTCTCAAATCGGATTTTTTTATCGAAATTTGAACTATTCGTTGATTCGAATATAGTTTAACAGACACAAATCCTATAGGATAGATCAGATTCGAATGTAAAAATTGGTAATTAGATTCGGATATAAAAATTGATAATCAGATTCAGATTTTCTTAATTAGGTCTAAATCTGATCCGTTTATTACCCTAGACTTAGATATCTTACATTATCAAATTAAATATAGATTACTTTTTTAAAAAAAATATTTGAAAATTTTAGAAGATAATAGACTATTCAAATTGCATTATTTGATTACTTCAACTACAAAAAACCAAAGGCAGAGGAATTACATTTCATCCCTTAATTCAAAGATATTTTGGACTCATTGGATGGTTGTTTTTCATGGTTACAACTCTAATTTCAAATCATAAATTCTAAAAATTTACTTGCTTGATGAAGATTTCAAATCAAATGTCTTCGGTTAAGGCTTCGAGAATTGCAAAAGTTGAATCAATCTTCAGAGGGCCATCTTCAGTCATTATTCTTTCATTTAACTTTTAGTATACACGGTTCAAAACACAACATGGGGTTATTTCTATTGTGCACTCAAGTGCATAGTGTAAGCAACATGAGAGAACTCTGCACGATGCTTTACCTTTTTTTAACTATTGTGGACAACTCTCTCGCACAAGCAATCGACCTGGAGCAAGTGACAAGCCCTCCTTTAGCAAGTGACGCCCATTCACCCAGTGACACATTCTCGTCAACCAACACCCCTCTATCAAAGTCTAAATGGCCCCAATTTGTTTTTGAGGTATGTATTTCTTAGGTTTTATTTCATATTTGGGGGTTTAGGGCTTTGATGTTGCAATCAAAATTAGGGCCATTGTTAGAATTTACCACAAGATCCTTCAAAGGTGGGTTAGTTTGTGCATCTTTCATTCTATGCTAAATATTGAGGAGTTTTTCATTGAGAGATCTTTTTTTTTGTTTTTTTGGTTCTATTGGTTTTGGTCTTGGACCAAATGAAGAAGCTAGAAAACATTCTAACCGAAGACAAATGAAAAAGATTAAAATATTTCAAGAAGATGAAGACAAATATTTCTCAGATCCAACTCAAGAAGCCATAAAACAAACAACAACCACAAATAGTTGTCTTAAAAAGAGATGAAAACATGTGCTCCTTGACTTGTTTTGCCTATTAGAGTTGGGTTTTTTTTCTTTGCATTTCTTTATTCTTGAATTGTTGTCTAGAATTCGTGGCTAGATCTTGTTCTTGCTTGAGAATTTGATTTTTTTCTTTGCTTTTCTTTATTTTAATAACCTTGTCATTGGATTGGATAGACCTCTATGTGTTTGTTGGTATATATGATGTTCCATCTAATTAGTAAAATATATTAATTAAAGGTCCACATAAACTGAATTTTTGGGAGAGAATGGTGATGAAAAAATTGTTTGGACTAAAAATGAGAAGAAGAGGTTCATTGACCAGAAAGTGAGACGTGGAAATCTCACTTCCACCACCTTCCATGAAAGAATATGAACAATGATAGAATAACAAATGAATATGGAGTTTAGAAAGGTATATATTGTTAAGAGACTAAAAGAGAAGTTTAGAAGATTGAAAAATAAGTTCAAGGTTTTGAAAGATTTGATCATGAGCACTGGGATGGGTTGGGATGAGCAAAATAATACAGTGGTGAGATCTGAGAATAATTAACGCATTGCTATTGCGGTAAACCTTCATTTTCCTTTATATATAAACTTATTGTTATTTTCATTAATTTAATTCAAAGATGTACTTAACTGAAGTCAAAGCCTTTTTGTATAGAATAACAAGGAGGCCAAATAATTTTGTATTTACTTCAGGAGATCTTTCACACTAGTCTTGCCACTAGCCTCTTTGCATGTATATCCACCTAAGATCTTCTTGGCTCATAGCAAGAGCAAGATGTGGAAGAAGTTTATTTACGTGGGCCTACAAATTTGCAAAACCCAATCATGAGTGATCTTTCCAATATGGGTACTGATGAGGATGAGGTTGGAACTTCTTGCCAATATTCCAAGAAGACGAAAAAGACCCAAATGAAATCACATGACTCAACTCCCATGAAAGAGGCTTGGATGGCTTTTAAGGACACACAAATTGTCACGACGTAGGAGTTGGATCTGTAATTGATGCTAAGGTTAGAATAAGATCCAATTTAGTAAGTTTAACAGAAATCTTGAATTCAACATATAAATTAGAATAATTAAACTAAATCTCATATAAATAAAGTCTGCAATAGAAATGTAATTCAAATATCGACAACTATTAATACAGAGTAGAAAATTTGTCTGTAGTTAGTGGAGCTTGTTTACTAAAGTCTCCAAATCAAACAAAAATCTGAAATAGAAATAACACTAACATCTATGAATGAAAAATCAAAAGTCGAAATAGTGAACACTCCTTAAACTGCAAGATCCGAAGGAATGTCAAACTTCAAACCTAAAAAATGATAAGCAATGAGTTGATAGACCTTGTGAATCATAACATGCATATATGAAAACAAGAGATAGGTATATCAATTATAACAAAAAACTTTTATAGAAAAATAAAAATTACAGTCGTCCAAAGTTTAAGGAGTTTGTGATTTAGAATATAACAGAATCAGAAAACAAAGGTCTTAGCGATTCCTTAATTTGCTAGTATACTGATGGATAGTATAACCACGTCAACCCATCATGATAGTATAGCATCGTCCCTACTAGCTGAGGTTATAGTCTAATGTACACTTAGTTTAATACTTACTATCATTAGCTACAGTGTTCTAAGAATCCAAATCTCTTTTAAAACAATTTTTTTAGAAATAAATAGAATAGCCTCAACAGAAAACAAGAATTTCTAGTTTCAAGTGTAAACAACATTAAGAAAGCAATATCAAATAGTTTTTCAAAATAAATTCAATAAATAATGTACATGTCCTTTGTTATGTATTTATAAAAAATTTAATTCAATTTTCAAAATTCAAGTGTTTCATGTACAATCAGAATTTATAAATATTTATAAATACATATTATTACTCGCAGAACTAATGAAATTCAAATAGTTCGATCTCCAGTGATATGGGCTCAACGAGTAACATACAAAGAATCTAAAAATAATAGACATATCTATTTTAAGATTTTCATACATCTAAGAATTAGATTAATAAATTTCCAATCGATACTTGAGTGTAAACCTAGTTTTTCGTGCATAAACCCCATAATGAGACTTTTTAAATCCCTAGCCAATCAAATAAATCATGAATTGAATATAAAAAGTCTTGAATTGGTCTCATAAAGTATAAAACCAGTTTATTTAACCTCTCAACCATTTATTGAAGTATAAAACCAGCCTTGAATTGATTATTAGTGTGCTGAACTCAAGCTAGAACACTGAACTGGCCTTGAATTGGCTTTTAGAACACTAAACTGGCCCTGAACCAGTCTCTAGAACACTGAATCAGTCATGAACTGACCTTTAGAACATTGAACTAGTCCTAAACCGGCCTCTAGAACACTGAATCGGCCCATTAATGCATTGAACTGGGCAAATTGCACTATGAACCGAGTTAATAAAGCCTTGAATCAACTAATGAGTTACTGAATTGAGGCTAATAGGCACTAAACCAACCAAGAAGTATTGGATTGGGGGTTAAAGCATTGAACTAGTCCTATTAAAGTACAAAACCAATCATTATTACACTGAACCAGTCTGTATAAGTATTGAACCAGTCAAACAAGAGACTGAAATAGTCAACTAACCCTTTAAACCAACTAAGACTCTCTCGAGCCAGCTAAAAAACTCTTGAACCAGTTCATTTTTGCAAATCTAGAATCTAGATCTAATCCCTACAACCCAAACCCGCCCAATTTTCTCTTAATCCAAACCTAAACCCTACTTGGTTTAAGCCTAGCCTAACTTTGGGCCTAGTACACTCCAAGACCGAGTCCAATCTAAGATAAGTTTTCAGCCCAGGCCCAAAATCCATCCTAGCCTATTATATAGCCCAGCCCCAGATCTCTAATCCCTAATCTAGATCTAGTCTACCGGACTGAACCCATCACATACCTGAGTTAAGTCTTGTTTCTTTTACTTGAATTACCTAGCTAAGAAGATTCACAAACCTATGCATAGAATCAATCTAATCCCTTGGTTGATGAACATGATCGAGGGCGTAGACATGGTTCGACTACTCTCATCTTAGCTTGACTATGAGAAATTGCAATGAAAGCTCAAGACTAGTTAACACAGAAACTCGACACATGAAGCTTCCCGAAACTCAATAATCAAAGATTGTAGATAGAGGAGTGTATGAGGAGCAAAATTGTTTTAGGGTTTTCAATCCTCCACCCTGTAATTGTGTGTGTGCGTGTGCGTACTCAATTTGGAATTTGAATCATGAAATCATCTCAATTTAACCAGATTGCGTGGTTAAGGTTTTAAAAAGGAAAGGGGCACGAAGAACAGGATCTAGTTTTGGGGTTTTTACAATTTTCTCCTTACTTAATTCGATCCAGTCCCTGTCAAATTCTATTATTTTTGTTTGGGCCCATCAAGTTCAAAATTTTTCAATTATACCCTCTAATTAATTAAGTCCCGAAAGCTTATATTTTCTTCAATTAAGTCCTCCAATTACTAAATTTCTTAATTAACCCCAAAATTTGGGGTATTACACAAATATTCAAAAAAGTTTTATATGAAAGAGCCTTAGGACCATCACACGCGAAAAAGTGTATTGACATCCTAGAATCCTTGTAAGATGTTTCCTCTAGACAATATGAGGTAGTCATTAAGATGTTTGGATCTCATGAGAAAATGACTTCTCCTTTCTTACACATCTCAGAGATGCGTAAGAGAGAATGGACTGAATCACTTGTCCTTTGATTATATGTGGAGTGCTGACATCCCTAGGATTTGTTTACTTGTTGAACATGATGACTCGTATGTTTTACTATATTATTTGAGGTGAACTTATTGAGTATCATTAACTAGATAATTTTTATTATTGAGCATCATATTGTTTGAAATTGTACCCACTTTGAATTAGTTTCACTTGAATTGGTTCAATTTATGTGCAAGATATTCATAAACTACTTGTAGACTCTTTTATGCCTATCTTATTTTTGTTACCATTCATGTCAAATAATTTGTTTTCACTAGTGCACCTTGTCTTGCTTTATTAAAATAATAGAAGAAATGATGTACACCTCTGTGCATTATCCAAGTTCATTTGATCTTTCTTATTTACAACCCACAAATATCATTCATTCATAGGCTTGGCTTAGTGGCTCATGGTAGTAGGAACTAT
Organism: Thlaspi arvense; assembly: GCA_911865555.2. Taxonomy (NCBI): domain Eukaryota; kingdom Viridiplantae; phylum Streptophyta; class Magnoliopsida; order Brassicales; family Brassicaceae; genus Thlaspi; species Thlaspi arvense. The sequence goes on from CAJVSB020000354.1 coordinate 6,994, forward strand.
TATGTAAGAACTGTTACAATAATTAGCTAAATAGATGTTGTTAACTAATCACAGTTTGTGTGGCTATGCTTCCTTTTTTTTTTTTCCCCTCGTGTGGTTACCTATATTAGTTTTGTGGATTTCATTTTCAAAAAAGTTACAACAATTTTGATCACCTACAAAACTCTGTCAAGATCGTAGATTTCTCATTAGGGAATTTGTGGTACTTCATATTAAAAAATCTTAGATGCCACAAGTGACATTATGTTAGAATGCCATCTAACTTTCATACCTTATTCTATTTATTCTTATAAACATAGGGTGAAGATAGAGGAAGTAATACCTATTTTCCTTCATAACATAAGGCATAATAAGAGACAACGAGTGTGAGTTGAAAGGTCCTAACATTCAACTAAAACTATCAATAGACATGTAAGATATGAAATGAGAGTAATTGTTAAACTTGGCAAAGAGATGATAGTACCTCATGACTTTCATCAGACTCCCTTGAGGATAATAAGGGATCCCAAGTTTTATCTATATTTCAAGGTATGATTGCATACTTTTGAATAATTTAATTATATTTTTTAATTGCATATATGATTGTTAATTTAATTATAAATATTATATTGTAGAATTGTGTTGGTGCCTTTGATGGAACCACTGCATTTGCCCATACTCCAACTAATAAATCAATTGCATTTTGCTCTAAAAAATCTAAAATTTGTTAGCTATTTGTGACATTGAGATGTACTTTGTATATGTGGAGTCCAAATAGAAAGGTAATGTTAATGACTCAAGAGTGGTACTTGATGCATTGGCTAGACTTGAAATGAATTTTTCCATGCCTCCTATGATATCCTGTCTCACATCGATTTCTGATCGTGATATGATATAATATATAAAAGATTTGAGACTACTACTCAATAATTTGGACTTAAGCATTTTGAGTTAGTGATTCAGACTTAACAAGTTATTTGAGCTAATAACTTTCGGGGTGCTACAAATGGTATCAAAGTAAAATGATTTTTGGACTTGTTTTGTTTGGATATGAATATGGATTTGTGATTTGATCAAGATGTCAAGTGTTTAAGTGGGGAAGATTGTGATATCCCATCCCACATCGATTTTTGATAGTGATATGATATAGTATATAAGAGATTTGAAACTACTACTGAATAATTTGAGTTTAAGCATTTTTGGCCACTAGTTTAGACTCAACAAATTATTTGGGCTAGTAGCTCTCGAGTCATTACATCTTTATTGGGTATAACATTTTTCTCATTAAATTTGTTAGTTTTGCAAGAAACTAATGCTTGATATTTATTGTCCAATTTTTGTGAGAAATTAGGTTAGATTTTAATATTTATTACAAATATTCATAGAAAAATATTATGCTGTGGACTTGGCTTATACCAATGTGCCCGAATTTTTTGTTCTATATAGAGGTTCATGTTTTCACTTGCAAGATCTTGGAGGGAGTTGAATGGGTCCCTGTATTGTTAGTGCATATTGTTGCCTTCACAACTTTATTCGTAAGTATGCAAATGATGATTCATGGTTTCAAAAGATGGACGATCTAAATGTTATACCAAATGCCACATTACGCAAGCATGCCCCTGAAAATGCACCTAGTGTAGTTGTCTCCCAAGCAAAAATTGCAATAATAGGTCAATTGAGAGATGACATTGCAGATCAACAATGGCATGACATAACTAGGTGAAGTTTTTGGTTTAGTTAAGTTGGGCAGTTTGGTGTGACATCATGGTGGTCGTCTGTTTACAAGATGTAGGGGTAGAATATTTATGGTATTTTGTACTATCTTACTATAGTGGGATAATTGACAAGTTAATTTATGGTGTTTTATGATAATTTTTATTTGGTTGTTTGTTAATTTTTTTAATGGTCATCTTATTTAATAGTTTTATTTTGTTTATTTTATTTCAATTAAAAAATATAGTTGAATACATCAGCCATCCAAGTACTTGCCCCAAACATGGACATTTTAAATTAGCACTATCTAAACATTTTTTTACAGAATACACAATTCATAAATATTATCATTCCAACAATTTTTACAATTTTAATATCTCAAAAAATTCTAATTCAAAACATGAGGAAAAAAAATTGACTCACTGTCACATTCTCATAACCAATGTACAAGCGAAGTCTTACAATTCCGACACTCCTTTCTAAATTTCAAAAACCTTTGGCTGAGAAAACCAAGGACATGCAGTTGGTTTCCAACTCCTGAAACCAATTACAGGACTTAGTGAAATTTCAATTTCTAAATCAAGCTGTAAATATTATTTTATTGTTATGAGTTTCATAAAATTTATTTCTTTTAAAAACGAGATCAATGCACTATTCTAAATTTTTTAAATTCAAAATGAAGGTGATTTTCATAAAATCCATTTTTTTTTTTGAAACAAAAAATCAAACATGTCTTTACCCCGCTGTGGGAAATGGGTAGGAAGACCTCTCCTCTAGTTATAGTCTATAGAAATGAGTCAAAATTGGAAGCTTCAACTGGGGCATCCACAGGTAATTGATTTGGGATGTGTTAATTTAGATTTGAAATTGAGTATATTTGGATCGTTAGTGTGTTTGTAAATTTTTTGAATCTTTATAAATAAAAAATTCAAAAATAATTTGAAATATTTATTAAAAAATTAATGTCTAAGTTTAACAAAGTGAAAATTGCAAATAAGGAGGCTTGGTAATATTAATTACTTAGAGGGTTTAAAATATTTTCATTTGAGAAAAAATTACCATTAAGAATATTTATATTTTCAAATTACTTATGTTCTATAACTGTTACAAGTAAAAAATTATATAATTATGAATATGAATACATATAATTATAAGTATGAAATAGTATAATTACAAACAAATAGTTGTGTAATTAGAACTCTTGAAATAATTACACAAAATATAATTACATAAATTTATATTTATAATTATACAAATTTATACTCGTAATAGTTATAGTAATATGAGTAATTTAGGAATGTACATATCATTAATTAGTAATTTTTTCTTTTCAACTTCGAATTAAAATATTTTATATTTTGACACTCGAGACCATTAATTTTACCAGACTATCTCACTTGGTAATTTTCTCTTTAATAAATAAAGAAATAAAAATTCAAATAGAGTCTAAACTTTTTAGTTTTTAATATATCCACACGATGTGATACCCAGAATATTGTTATTAATAGTATAAGATTTAAAATTATAATATTAAATAGAATAAAAAATAAAAAGTACAATTATTTTCAGATTAAAATGAAAAAGAATAAGAATTTGCTTTGAAATTCAATGGAAAAAATATAAAGGATAAGCTAATAATGCCAAAAAAAATTAATAGCATATAATATTTTTATATAAATTATTTATTTATTTTTCTGTTATTTAACTAATATGAAATTAAAAGAATTAGAATAAATAGTTTTGCTGTCCGCAGCCGGACAAAGGCAGGAGGCTCTGCCTCTGAGTCTGATTCTGAAAATGGAGGAGCATCCTTGGGTCAAAGAAAGTGTGTGGTTTGATGGTTGCTCTCCTCATTGTACCACCAAGTCAAGTTAAAAGTAAATAATTATTTTATTTAATTTAGAATTAAGAAGGCATGGAGTTCAATTCAACTCAATCATATCCATTTCTATTGTAAAAAGTTCATTTCAAGTTATTTTTCTGTTTTTCCATTTTATAAAAATAAAAGTCCAAATTTTATTGATTTAAAACCTAAATACAAAGATACCAAATCCATCTTGGCTTTGGCCATGCCTCCTTTTACCACTCATTAATATTTCCTTTGTAAGTGGGAAATGAAATTCTAAATTTTATCCCAGTATACATATATTGGATTAAAATCTTTCCAACTGTTTCATTAAATATGTTAGTCTAATTTCTCTTTGTGTCTGTTGATCCACGTGGATGACTTTGCTTTATTTCCCAGCATCAAGTAATATTTTTTTCCATGAAACTTCTAAAATATTTTTAAAAAAAATTTTCCTACTTTTCCAAACTTCTTATAATGTGATGAATGTGTTAATTTTTTTTATAAAATTATAAAATTTTGATTTCAGAATAATGTGCTTTTAATAATCATTATACAAAGGTTTTTGAAAATAATTATTATTTTAATATATTTTATTCTACTTTTTTTATTTTTTCCTCTCAACTTCTTCTCTTTATGTTAATACTCTCTTGCCCCCATTAAATTACCATATTAAAATGCAATGTTTCTATATATTCCCACTAATCAAAGTAAAATTTCTTCTTATCTTTGATCAGATACATGCAAAAAATTTCGTTGACTTTCTCAATAAAGAGCCAATTCCTTCAACAATCAATTGAATGGCATACTTTATCAACACTTTAAGTTATTTATTCAAAAAATAAAAAATGGATAAAGGTGAAAATTCCCTGAAAATTGAATTAATTAATGTAATTGATATAACTATTAAAGATTTATTTTGTTTAAGTATAGATTAATTATTTTGTCAATGATAAACTCAAATTAATGAATCATGATAACAATGAGAAGTTAAAATTATGAAATTAGAAACTGTATTTTTCTTTCTTTCTTTTTAATAAGCTGGCAACTCGTTTAAGCTAAACAAGTTGCAAGTGGCTTAACCCAAATTTTTGCAATATGACTTTTGTGTTGAAACCCAAAGCCCAAAGCATAGGGGAGTTAGCTTTGTCTTGGGCCATTCGGAGCTAATTTTTTTTTTTTTTAATGCACTGGCCGGCCGGCTACATATCAGGCATGGCCCTGCACCCTTTCTTGGTTTTGTTTGTTACTCACAATTTATATTTGGATGGCTACCAAAAAAAAAAAAAAATGATGGAAACTTTGTCAAGCATTTAAGGAAAATGTATTTAAACAAATAAAAAAGCGTGCCTGGATTCCCCATTTTTTGACTTATGAAAGTCAAAATTCTCATACAATTCAAAAGCTTAACCTCAAATTATTAAAAATTTTAACTTTTATCATTTATTTTTTAAACTCAAACAGTCAAATATGCAGAGAGAATGAGTTGTTTGTTTCCAAAAAATTACAAAAAAAAAAAAGGAGAGCAAATAACCCATTAAGGGTTGGTATCATGGACCTTTTAAAGTTTAAAAGTTTTGTCTTATCAACTATTGTCATGTAAGATAGGAATGTTCATAATTTTCAAAATCATACTGAACTGAATGATATTGAATTATGTCATACTAAAAGTTAGGTTTTTTAAAAAAATTATAAGTTTTCATATTAGGTCATACTGTACTAAATATTTTAGTATAATTTTAGTTTTATAAATTTAAAGCAGACAAAAAATCATATTGAACTGAATATTAATATAATAATTTATTAATTATTTATATCATATACAAAATGATTAAATTCTTATGCATCAACTATAATTTAATAGTAAATTTAAGAAATTAAAAGGTTAACGACTTGTATAAAAAAGAACTACAAATATTAAGGATTAAAGTGCAAAAAAGATTCTAATAGATATACATATAAATATATATGTATATATATCATAATCTTACAACTAGTTTCTTAACTTTTGTACATCTAATAGAGAATAGGGTCATTTCTTTTTTTTTTTTAAATTAAATTTATGTTACAATGTAGTGAATTATTTATCAATTTATCACTTCATTTAAATTTTGTAAATTACCAAGCACATGGGAAAGCTTAATTGAGAAAAAAAAACATTTTAAATATACCTTTCAATTGTAAATGAATATCATTTAACAAATCTAAAAAGTAACTCTAGAAAAAAATAAATGAAGAAAATTATATGTAAAAAAAATTGAATTAAGTATTAGACTTTTTTTTCCGACTAAAAACTTGAACTTAACAAGCAAAATTTATCATTTCCAAATAAATATAAATACTTGAGAATTGAACTTCAATTTTTAGAATAAAAATTATTGAATCTTATATCTCAACTCTAAATAAAAAAAAATAAGTGTAAAATAATGAACATATATTGAAAGATAAATAAAATTAAAGTTTAAACTATACTATACAGATATATTATATATAATAATTTATCAAATTATTTATATTTTATATAAAATTATTAAATTTCTAAATAATTGGATTAGAAGTTATTAACTAAAGTATTTATATCATACATAAGTTAATAAAACCTATAATGATAGTAGGTTTTTAATTAAATTGATTAAAAATTTCATGTTAAATTTGATTAAATAAAGTTGACCTTTTCATTTATTTTCATACGATTTTCTAATTTGTTACTAATACATTATGAAATCGAAAATATAAAGTTATAAATGGTTATTAATGCAAATTTTGAAATTAAATCCTTAGACATAAGAAATTATTAATATTATATAATCTTAAAATAATTTAATATTTTCGTGTTGGTTAAGTATTAAAAGAATCTCTTTTGTTTGATTTTGTGAAAATTCTATTAGTTTTTTAAATATTTTAATATGTTTAAAAAAATTAAAAATTATACCGAAACTGAATAAAACTAAAGTAATGATATCAATATAAAAAAGTATGATTTTGATTTTAATACTAAAAAAATTGAAATAATTAGTACTATATAATTTTATAAAAAAATTTTAAAAAAACCTAATTGTGATGACCCATAATGTGAGGAGAGCCAAGCTATTTCTCCTTTCCCTGCATGTTTGTTTTACATGGTCAACAGTTCAGACATGCAAAAATGAGTCAAATTTAGGTTCAAAGTACCAAAAAAAAAAAAAAAAAAACTCTCCTATGTTGGTATTTGCCATATAAGACTTCATACTTTGAGGGGCTTCTCTATTTTAGGATTTTCTCAAAGGCAATCCTCAAATCAAGAGGTTTCTCAAATTTTTTCTTCCTCATTTTCAAATTTTTTACTTAAAATTTTTAAAATTTATAATTTTTTACAAAAGGCACGTTTAATAGGTTAGATAAGGGTGGATAAAGATAAATTTTCTATCATTATCTAACTTTTTCTAATATTTGGTATATTGAATAATAAAATTAATAAAAAGTTCAAGGAAAATAATTATCTAACTAGATTTAGATAAATTATATATTAGGGAGGGGGGGGGGAGAAATGAGACAATTTATCTAATTTTTATCTAATCTCTCTAGATAATGTTGTCCCCTATTATTCACTGCCACCATCCATCATTGCCACTCGCTATTGCCCATCACCACCACCCGCCATTAGGGATGTCAACTAGTCAAATTTAAATTAAATCAAGCATATTTAAATCTGATTAACTATTATTATATCTGGATCTAATCCAAAATTTAACAGAATTTATGTTTGTTAAATCATATTTGAATTTGATAAATAATCAATAATAAAATTCGATTTGAAAAAAAATAATTCTCTTTTGTATTTAAGTTCATCAATTCTATTTTATCAATTATGTTACTTTTTGAAGTTTATGATTTTTTGAATTTAGTCCATAGAACTTTAAGTTTATTAATGTCATATATATAATATTATTAATTTAATTAGAAAATATTATTAAAATTTAGATTCGTATTCTTAACGGAGTGGATTCCTGAATTCAATATCCAATCCACTTATTTTGAATTACAGATATTTATTATCAGATTTAATCTATCGAATATTTTAATTGGATTTGGATCATAATTTTCGAATCAAATTTAAATCGGATTCGAATTAAAGTCTAACCTATTGATAACCTAACGCACCACCATCGCTTGCCGCCACCCACCACCACTGTCATTGCCTGCCACCTATTATCGTGGGCCATCACCTGCTGCCACTCACCATCCACCATCATCCACCACTATCGTCTGTCACCACTAAGAAATACAGGGATACTTTAGTAATTTATATGTTTATCTATTATTTTTATTCAAACTTGAATTAAATATACCAAACAAGGTATAATAATTTAAAATATTATGCGATTCGGATGTTTTATATGAATGCTATGTTATTGTACCTTATCCAAGTCAGATTTCCAAACCGTCACACCCTACCTTCCCTATTTAATAAGGTAAGGCATGATTGTGGGGCAATGATAAATACCTTCTTGTGTCCAATAGATAAAAAAGAATATTGGTCACTGTGACCCCTAGCATGACTGGCTTGTTATACTTGATCTAGATTGTCTATATATTTTAACACATGTTTGTTGAATAATATAACATACCATCTTTTATATACAAGTAACAAGCTAGCCTAATCTCTACTAGATTGCATGTGATGCTAAGGTAATGAGGCATCTGCTATTGTCATTAGTTATGTGCTCCTGATACTCATGTGAGAAGATGAAAGGAGTGAGATTGTTGTCCAGTGAATAGTTTTCCACTAAAATCAGGGGAAATAGGGATATTTTTAAACACATATGAATTTCATAAAATGTAAACCTTTGCAATTAGATAGAATTTAGTAAAATCATTCATAAAATAAATTTATATCATAGTATATGCAAAATAGTACCATGTAATTATCAATGGAAAGCCATACCATGTCACCTGTTAAGCTTGTAGATCCAGTCATAGATAAAAACATGTAAAAGAGCTATGGAAGGAAGCAAAAACATAAGTGGCTCTGTCTGTTTGTAAATCTAGGCCATACGTGCACGCAGACCAAATATAATCTCTGAATCATGTGTATCACATCATACGTATCATATCATACATGTTTGTCTAATCTGCTGGATGCTATTGGCCATGAGACTCGTGTCATGGGTGCATCACTCCTATGAATGAATACACATGGTTTGTTGGTGCTTGGTCCTTTTACCGAGACAATGTCTTGCAGGACTACCACGGGTCTAAATTGGTCCCCGTGATTACCTAACAGATTATCCAGGTGAATAGTACCATTTTAAGAAAACAAACATGGCATATATTCCAATAAAACAATTATGTGCAAAAAATAATCACTATTCCTGTTTCTATTTTAGAAAACATAACAAAATCACAGTAAATTTATTCATTAATTTGAAGTAGTAATTGCTTATTAAAATACTAAGTTTAGGAGGAAAACTACTCATTTTGTATGTAGTTTGCTATTTGGCCCTGAAAGTTAACCAAAGGTTTTATCAGATGTGTCCCCCTTTTCATATAAGTTAACCATATGTAGATATAAATTATATACTCTAAATGCGAAATGAAAATGCATGTTGAAAGATTTAAATAATTTAATGATTATTTTCCTATTCTATTACCTTTGGGTGTTCTTATAATCTTCATTTCCTATGCTTAGTTCATCCCTTCCTATGGTTCAGCTGCCCTTAATATTGTACATCATCTTTCCTTAAAACTTTATAGAACCTTAAAGGAACATCAAATAATTCATGGAAGATGCACCCTTAAGCTAATTTTAACCTTATCTTGAAGTTTTAATCTTAAATACTTTTTTTAGAATTTCAATTCTTCCTGTTATTCTAGCATGCCTCTAATGTTAGAAATAGTATACAACTCTTATATGTAATAAAGCATGGAAGGACTATACATAATCTATGAAAAATATACATAAACTTCTATTATACATATTTTATGAAAAATATCAATTTTTTAAAACTTACATCGGACTGCCCGGTTCGATCGTGAATTGGCCTAATAAACGGTTCTAATGACACCTTAAAATCGAAAATGAATTTGGTCTGGTCAAAACTAGTCAAAAACCGGTAAAACTAGCTAATTTTTACCGATTTTTAGAAACCGATTCAAAGACTAACACCCCCAGTGCCTCTCTCTCTTCCCCTGCCCCCGACCCAATGGTTCAATAATTCAATTTTGAAATGGCCCCCTAGCTCACCTCTCTCTCTCTCTCTCTCTCTCTCTCCCCCCCCCCTTATGTTTGGTTTAAAAATTAAAACCACCCTCTCCTCCCCCGCCTCCCCCTCCCTCTCTCCCCCTTTCAAAATTTTCAAACCCACCCCCGTCCCTCTCTCTCTCGCCCTCCTTCTCTCCTACCCTCCACACATCTCTAGTTGTATAAAAAATTTTAGAAAAAAATATATTGACTAAATTTTTTACAGTATATTTTATTTAATTTAAATATTAAAAAATTAAAAAGAATATAAAATAGTAAAAGTTACATTTTAAAAAATATCATTTCTTGAAATTTTTAATTAAAATTATATATTTATATATATACTTTTAATTTTGAAATGAACCTATAATGATATAAAATATATTAATGTTACCATACTACCTATAATCTACAAAATTTAAATAAAAACATGTACATGGGCTATACAAAATTAATTGAATTTTTAATTTATCATTTGAATTTTTTTATTATTAACCGGTTCGACCACTGGTTAAACCGGTTGAACCATGACCCAGTAACCTTACCAGTTTGATCATCGGTCAAGTTTTTAAAACATTGAAAAATATGCATAAATTTTTATAAACTATAAGTTTTTATGTTTTACTTGCTTTTCTTCCTTTTTTTCTCTTCTTCTCTTCATCTTATTCTTCCTCTTCCTCCCCTTCTCTTCCCTCTCCCTTGGCTGCCCTATGCTACAATTGGAGGCCCCCATGGGGTATTTATAGACCCCTTAGGTTGGTGGAAGTGGGCCCCACACACTTATCAAATTATTTTTATGCCCCCCTCCTTTTTAACATCACTTTTCTTATACTATTTACAGTAAAATACCAATATCGAAAGGTATAAAACTCAAAATGATCTAATTCAAAAAGAGTTTTAAAGCTAACTTAATGGGCTATAATTTTTATGTTTTGAACTTGGTTTGATTCTATATGTAGAAGGTTCAAAATTGGCCCAAAATTTGGGCTATCAACATAAAAGCTATTGTTGGACCTTTGTTCGGTTTTTGGGTTATAACTTGAGTTATATAGCTCAGATCAATATCATTTATATTGGGCTGTAAAGCTATTTTAAGGGCTCAAAACTTTGCTATTTTGACTTGCACCTAATTTTGACTAGAGAGATGCTGAATCCATCCTAACTATGAGTCAATGTTATCACTCGTCCTACAGTCGATAGCTATGGGTCTGTTTCAGTGAAATGCTTATAACTTGAGCTAGAGTCATGAGATTGGATTGATTCCAAAACCTGTGATTTGCTAACTTCAAGGTTCACAATTTTCATGTTTTGACTCCTACTTAATTTAAATTGGCAGCTCTTTAAAATTGCCCGAACAAGAGATCACAAACTTCAGACCAAGCTTGAAGGATTCCTAGGGCAATAGGACATCTATGTAATGCTTATTATAGTTACTATTCGTCTGTTATCTAATATCCCTCGTCTAGCCCCTTATTTATCTTCCCATAATGATGAATGATAATTTACAACCCAAGTTCAGTTTGGGATGTTACAATTTTACCCCCTTAAAAGAATTTCTTTTAAGGTCAATCATATCTACTTAAATCCATAGTTTTCCAAACTTCTTTTCCTATTTAAAGACTTTAATTTACAATCCCCAGAACTATTGGTCTCATTCTTACTTCTAGATTATTTATAGACTAATGCCACCTATGCTAGTTCAACTATGTAGCTTTTTGAAAGCCAAAAGATCCTTTTTAATCAAGTAATCAAACTCAAAAAAGCTTCAAATTCCTCATCTTATATTATCTCAGATAGTCCATTTATAGAATCTCCAAAATAAATTTTGACTAACCAACCCATTCGAAATTTCCAATCATTCTGTTTCTAGACTCACCTTCAGTGGCTTACTCCAAAAATCTTAAATCATCCCAAAAGTCTCCTAATCCAGCTTTTCATATTCCCAATATCCTCCAATGATTACATAATGCGATTGTCTCTGTCTCATTCAAATTACCATTCACTACATCTTTAGAGAATTAAATCTCTCTCCTAATTAAATCTTTGATCCCTTAGCAAACTTTCTTTTAGAACTTACCCTCTTTGAGAATTTCTCAAGCTCGAGTGTACACAATAATTCCATAAAACGTATAGTTTTAAACTACATCAAGAGTATTCTTTCACTAGCTCTATCCTTCCACAATCACTACTTAGGCCCTCAACTATGCAAGAATGTCTCAAATCTTTCTCCCTAGTCATTTACTCTACCTTGAATTTCATTGACTAGAATTTTTTTCTTAATTCACACCTAATTTTAAGTCTTCAATTCAAATATAGAAATTCGAGTCTCACCTCCTAGTTTGTCAAATCTCATAGCAACAGTTAGCCTTTCTTGTGATAAATGTAAACTATCTCAAGTTGTTTCCTCAAGTTTTATTTCTTAAGTCCTCATAATATCCCTATCTTTTACGACCAAAGAATTCTACTTCTCCCTTTTTGTTAGAACTATCCCAGTTTTTGCTGAAAGTTGACAATATTATTAATTCTCCAATCTTCTAGACTTATTACTAAATTAAATTTAAGATCCATTGCTTGAAAATCTAAATACTATTAAGCTTTTAATTCGGGTCTCTCCAACTATTGTATAAGTCATAAAAATTCTAATTTATGCTCAAAACATTCCTTCCCATCTCTTAAATCTTTAATTATCTATCAGTATTTCTGAAATCTCTCTAGTTTTTCTTTTATGATAACCCATGTGTGTCTATTCTTTCCTCCTAGTCATCAACTCCTTTGTCTAACTTTCCTTACCTTATAACTAGTATTGGTTTTCAAAATTTTTATCAAATTTGAACCCTGTGTTACCTAGTGCACCTCAGTAGTCAATCATTCATTAGTTAAGTATAATTTATTTCTAAACTATAGCCCCTCATTTCATTTCTTATTCCTATGCTTATTACCAAAGAGTTTTTCTTTATTTTCCTAGGATCATCTCTTCATTTATACTGGATTAGTAATACTATTAATTCTTTAATCTTCTAGTCAAATGATTAAACTCCCAACCCTTATTTTAATTTTGCCTTAAGCAATATATTGATAAAATTTATAATTACTCTATGGGTTGCTCAAAATAAGTTTCAACCCACTAACCCTCTCTTATTTTTATTTTAATAGAACCACAAATCATCTTATCCTAAGTTAACCTCAAGCAATCTATTTAAGAAATTTCAAATAATCTCAAGTTCCCATAATAACTTTTAAATCCCTAACAATCATACTTTATAATTCAAACGTCCCTAAAATGCCCCCAAGTTCTAGTCTACCGAATAAACACGTATTTCTAAATCAATTTCAAATTATCTCAACACTATTTTACTTATCATGCTCCCTCAAGCCCTTAATATGCCTAATAAAGTGTTTCTAGTCTTTTATTCCTTTGATATAACCTAAATTTCCTACCAATCTTTAATGGTAAATTATTTGTTGTTTATGCACTCTAAAATTTTATTCTTCCAATATCAATCATGCCATCGAAAGTCACTATATAAAGCTATCTCTAACTATCTCTAAATATCTGGTTTCTAGTCTAGCTCGCACTTACTAACTATGCTAAGACCTTGCCAATTTAAGACCTAGTTTCCTCTTATGATGCCTTAACTGTCAAATAATATAAATTCCTAAAGTTTATAACAAGAGTGAATCCATAAATTTTTGTATTTTAATTTTCTCCTCAGCAAGCAAATATATCCGAATAGATTTAAATATATTCGAACTATTAGCTTACAATCCATCCTCTAAAATCATTCTAACATATTCCATTTACTATCAAAGAAATCCTTTTTATCCCTTAAAACTGTCTTCTCACTGCTAATATCTTAACAATATTATTAGATCTTATAATCCTATAATCCTCTAGCCTCTGTGTTTCATCTCGCTAACCTATTTATTAAAAAACAACATACAATTATAGAATGTTATCAATATATAACTGATTTAATCTCTAAATCTCCAAATCCTTCTATCCCAAATTTACCTCAAACAATAGGGCTACATAATTTCTAATCATCCAAAAATCTCCTAGACAAGCTTTGTACTACCAAGAATCATTTCTTAGTGGTCTAAATGTCTTTAAAAGCTTTTGTCTCAATTCTACCCAATTATTACATAAAGCACATATTTCTAAATTATGCTTAGGACATTCTTTTATTATTTCTACTATTTCAACTGTAAGGTCATACTTCTTAAGCCCTCAACTGTCTACCAATATTCTTTGAGCTTTCCTATCTTCTCTTTTGGATACAAAACTTGCAGTTGAACTCATATGTGTCCCACTCTTGGTCTTTATTAATTCATTGACTAAAGTCTCTTAACTTGCCATTATCTGAGACTCCCATCAGATTCGAACCTTATACTCTTTTGTACCTTATGTTTTGCATCAACCATTAAGCATCCATAGAATAAATGAAATATCCTCAAGCTATTTACTCACATTCCATGCCTTAGCCCTGTATATTATTTCCTATTTATCACCAAAGTTTTTCTCTATCACCCTGAAACCATTTCTTTCTATTTACTGAATCAGTAATACAGGCAACCCTTTAACCCTTCTAGATTTCTTACTTTGTCAAATGCCTCTTCATAGGTCTAGCTATCATATTTATAAACCTTAAAAGTCAAGAAATAAACAATTAAACTAAAGTTTCTTGTAGTGTACATGATGTCATAGAAATGCAATGTTCCTATCTCTCTATGTGTAGCTGGTATGGCACCAAATGCTTCCCTAGGAGGTTGGCCAGATCTCCTTTCTCTTTACTACTTATCTTTTCCTTTCCTACTATGTGTTATGCTTCTCACATAATCTTACTCTATGCAAACTAGAATGCAATCAGATATGCATTTACCATGCATGAACCTATGCCTTGAACATTCTGTAACCTGAGGCCCTAATGCCTCTGAAACCTAGGCTCTAATACTACTTTAACTGTCACACCCTGCCCTCTTTATCTAATGGGGCAAGGCATGACAGTAGGATAGTGACTAATACTCTTTTGTATCCAATAGACACAAAAGAATATCAGTCAATGTGACCCTTACCATGATTGGCTCGCTATACTCGATCTAGATTGCCTATATATTTTAACATTAGTCTTTGAATAAAATAACTTACCATCTTAAATATACAAGTAACCAGCTAGCCTAACCTCCACTAGATTGCATGTGATGCTAAGGTAATGAGACAACTGCTATTGTCACTAGTTATGTGCTCCTGACACCTGTGTGGGAAGATGAAAGGAGCGAGACTGTTGTCCTAGTAAATAGTTTTCCAACTAAAATCAAAGCAAACAGGAATATTTTCAAACACACATATGAATTTCATAAAATGTAAACCTTTGCAATTAGTTATAATTTAGTGAAATCAGTCATAAAATAAATTCATATCATAGTACTCATATAATTATCATAGAAAAGCCATACCATGTCATCTGTTGAGCTTGCAAATCCAGTCATAACTAAAAACATGTAAAAGAGCTACGGAAGGAAGCAAAAACATAAGTGGCTCTATTTGTCTATAACTCTGGCCATACGTGCATGTAGACAAAATATAATCTCTAGATCATGTGTAACACATCATACGTGTCATATCATACATGTCTATCTAAATCTGCTGGGTGCTACTAGCCATGAGACTCGTGTCATGGGTGCACCACTCCCATGAATGAATACACATGGTTTGCTAGTGCTTTGGTCCTTTACCGGGACATTGTCTTGTAGGACTATCACAGGTCCAAATTGGTCCCCATAATTAACCAACAACTTATCCAGGTGAATGGTACCATTTTAAGAAAACAAACATGGCATATATTCTAATAAAACAATTATGTGCAGAAAATAATCACTATTCCTGTTTCCATTTGAGAAAACATAACAAAACTACAGTAAATTTATTCATTAATTTGAAATGGTAATTATTTGTCAAAATACTGAGTTTAAAAGAAAAATCACTCACCCGATATGCAACTTGCTATTTGGTCCTGAAAGTTGACCAAAGGTTTTCTCAGATTTGTGTACCCCTTTTCCTATAGGTTAACCACATGCAGATATAAGTTATATACTCTAAATGTGAAATGAAAATGCATGTCAAAAGATGTAAATAACTTAATTATTATTTTCCTATTCTATTACCCTTTGGTGTTCTCTTAATTTCCATTTTCTATGCTTAGCTTTCATTCCTTCTTATGATTTGGCTACCCTTGATAATGTACCTTGATCTTCCCTTAAAACTTTATAAAACCTTAAAGGAACATCAAATAATTCATGCAAAATGCACCCTTAGGCTAATTTTAACTTTATCTTGAAATTTCAATCTTAAATACATTTTTTAGAATTTCGATTTTTCCTATTATTTTAGCATGCCTCTGAAGTTAGAAATAGTATACAACTCCTATATGTAATAGAGCATAGAAAGACTATACATAATTTATGAAAAATATATATAAACTTCTACTATACATATTTTATGAAAAATATGCATAAACTTTTATAAACTAAAAGTTTTATGTTTTGCCTATCTTTCTTCCTTCTTTTCTCTTTTTCTCTTCTCTTCTTATTCCTTTTTCTCCCATTTCTCTTCCCTCTCCCATAGCTGCCCTATGCTACAATTGGAGGCCCCCAAGGGGTATTTATAGAATCCTTAGGTCAGTGGAAGTGGGCCCTACACACTTATCAAATTACTTTTATGCCCTCTCCTTTTTACTATTACTTTCCTTGCACTATTTACAGTAAAAAACTAATATCTAAAGCTACAAAACTCGGAATGATCTAATTCAAAAAGGGTTTTAAAGCTAACTTAATGGGCTAGACCTTTGTTCGAATTTTAGGCTATAACTTGAGTTATACAAGTCAAATCAATATCATTCAAATTGGGTTATAAAGCTATTTCAAGGGCTCACAACTTTGCTATTTTGACCTACACCTAATTTTAACCAGATAGAGGCTGAATCCATCCTAACTGTGAGTCAAAGTTATCATCTGTTCTATAGTCGACAGCTTTGGGCCTGTTTCAGTGAAATGCTTATAGCTTGAGCTAGAGTCATTAGATTTGATTGATTTTAAAACCTGTGATTCACTAACTTCAAGGTCCACAATTTTTATGTTTTGACCCTAGCTTAATTTAAATTGAAGACTACTAAAAATTGCCCGGACAAGGGATCGCAAACTTCAGACCAGATTTGAAGGATTCCTATGACAGTAGGACACCTACGTAATAGGACACCTACGTAATGCTTATTACATTTACTATTTGTCTCTTATCTAATTTCCCCTATCTAGCCCCTTATTTATTTTCCCGTAATGATGAATGATAGTTTACAACCCAAGTTCAGTTTGGAATGTTATAAAAATGAACCCTAATACAAGGCTTAGGAGATAAAATTCTAAGTAAAAGAAATTATTCGCTTTTTAGATCTTATTTTAAGATGTCGGTTGTTATTTTTTTGCCAAAAAAAAAAAGTTCAAAATTTCTTTGCATAATCTCTAATTAAATTTAAATTCAAAAGTTTTAAATTCTCATTATCTGAAATATAAGTCAAAGTAATTTCACAAATGAATTGAATCTTAATTTCAAAAACAGTACTCGATCAATTTTGTTAGTAATGAAATTGCTTGTTTTGTCATCTACAAGGTGGTCATATTAAGCCAATCCCCCACGGAGTTATTTTACTCCAACGGTCATATGCATTTTTATGATGGTGTAGATATTTTTTATGATATTTAAATTAAAAAATGAAATTATTAAAATGGAGAAAGAGACATAAGAGTTATCAATTGAAGCATCCCTAATTGGACACGGGGTCTCTTTATTTTTTAGGAAAAAGGAAAAAATTATTGGGATAATTCCTAAAAAGGAAAATTTAAAAATAAAAATTATTTTAAAGGCCAAAACCAAAAATTATTCCACAAAAGTCCATAACCAAAAAATTACTCACTTAAGGTAATTTTTATACCCAAAATGCCCTCAAATGTTTTTCCTTCCTCTTCCCTTTCTTCTCCTTCTTCTTCTTCAGTAAGACCAGACTCTGGCGTCCCTAGGTCCCCTGTGCCAACTAATCCAAGCTTCCTTCTTTTTCTTTTTCCTTCAGCAACTTCATCTATGTAAGTTTCGAGTTCTTCTTCTTCTTCTTCTTCTTCTTCTTCTTACTGCTGCAAACTCCGGCGTCCCAAGGTCCTCCGTGCTAACCAATAGAAGCTTCCTCCTCCTCCTCCTTCTTCCTTCAGCATCTCCATCTTGGTAACCCTCAAGTTCTGATTTTTCCTTCTTCTTCTTCTTCTTCTTCTTCTTCTTCTTACTACTACAAACACCTGCTGCTGCTCCTGTAGATACCAGCTTTTATTTCTTCAATTTCGAGTGCATTTTAGGTATAACAGATGGACGCTTGTAACGAGACAGATTAGTGATTGTCAAATAACAGATATCTAACTGTCACAAAATAGATGCATGATTGTAATAGAACAGATTATTGCAAAAATTTGTTACTGCTCCTATAGATACTAGCATCTGTTTCTTTAATTTTGAGTGTGTTTTAGGCATAATTAGATTAAAGTCAAAACATAAAAGTTGTAACTCCTTCTCTTAGCTTTCCAAGAAATTTTGAATTGCCCAAGTCCAAGTTTTCTAACTTGAGATATGAATCTTTTACCAAAACTAGTGCTGCTAAGAGTTATTTCTACTAAAAATTTCAACAGCTTCTATTTTCCCCATTTTTGACAACCTTTTAAGAAGATTTGAATTGAGATCAAAATATGATAATTGTAGAGATTCTCCTTGGCATTACAAAGGTTCTTGAATCACCTCAATTCGACTTGTGGACCTCAAGATATGACCATTTTTCTAATACACAGCAAAACTGAAATGTGATAGCACTGTTCACTGTACCTCTAATCTAATTTTTCTTAGAATTTTCACTTCAGTTGCACATGTTTTGGCTCTAGAATGGTCCACGCACACATGTTAAGCTAGTTTGGATGGTGACCAAACTTCACAATTAACTTCCGAAGTTGATACCAATTTTTGACCCCTCAACGGCACGAATGACAATGAAATGACAGATGGTTGCATGTAAAATAATAGATGGAAAATTGGAAGAAGACAGATGGGCAAGAGTAAAATGGCATAAGGAAGTTTGGAAAATGATGGATAAGCGACTATCAAATAACAAATATATAATCGTAAAACAACAGATGGATGAATATAAAAAATAGATAAATGATTGTAAAAGGACAGATGCCTGTGTATAACTACAGATAAGTGATTGCAAGAAAATAGATGATCGATTGTAAAATAACAAATCAGTGACTGTAAAATGATAGATATCTAACTGGCACAAAACAAATGCATAATTGTAACATAACAGATTGCTGTAAAAATCTGTTACTGCTCCTGTAGATACTAACTTTTGTTTCTTTAGTTTTGGATGTGTTTTGGGTATAATTAGATTAAAGTCAAAACATGAAAATTGTAACTCCTTCTCTTAGCGTTCCAAGGAATTTTGAATTGCCCAAATCCAAATTTTCTAGCTTGAAATATAGATTTTTTACCGAAACTGGTCCTACTAAGAGCTGTTTTTGCTAAAAATTTTAGCAGCAGCAATTTCGATAAAATTTTCATATCTCAAGTTAGGAAACTCGAATTGGGGCGATTCAAGAAGTTTTGAAAAGGTAAGAAAAGAATATACAACTCTCATGTTTTAACCTCAATCCAATTCTGTAATAACCCAAATAATAGTAAATTAATAAATTAAATTAATTAAGAGTTAATTGTGAAAATTAGAAATTTGGGGGCTTAATTGTGAAAATTAAAAGTTTGGGGGGCTTGATTGGAAAATCTGGAAGACTTGGAACTCAATTGAAACTGCTAGGGATTGAATTGAAGAAAACCAAAATTTGGGGACCAGATCTAAAGAAAATAGAAAAGTTCAGTCCAATTTGGAGGCCGGAAGTTTTGACACAAAATTAGCCGCTTTTAAGCTGCTTTTGCAGCAATTGAGGACTCATTTGGCTGTGATTGGTATATTAGATTGTTTTCCCTCGATCAATTTGGAAATCTAGTGACAAAGAGTGGAGAAATTTGGTACTCTTGGCCGACGGAACACGCGGGTGGCCAACCGGTTTCTTCAAGCGTTTTGGGGGCTTTTAAGCGGCTTATTTTTGAATTAAAGAGCTTCTGGAAGTTTGCCTAAGTTGGTAAAGTTGTTTTGCATCGAAGATTTGAGGTTAGTTTTGTGTTTATTTGATTTTTTTTCTTGAAAATTTGATCCGAGTCATGTTGCAGACCCGAATCTGTGAATCGGGCCTGGGTTGTCCCGTTCGGGTGAAGAAGACAGGACCCGGTGGATCCGGGTCCCCGCACAGGTGTCTGGGCCACTGGGCCCGGACTGGCCAACAGGCCAAGGGCGGCCCGTGGGCTGGGGCCACGGGCCGGCCCAAATAAAAAAAAAAAAAAAAGGTTTTGGGTTAGGCTAGGCTCGGCCCAAGTCGTTGGGCCAAGCCGACCCAAGCAGGCGCTAAGCCGGCTGAGCCGGCTAAGCCGAGCTGGTTGAGCGAGCTGAGCCAAGCCGTGGCTAAAAAAAAAAAAAAGGTTGACTGAACTGGCCAGTGGCTTTGACCGGCCGATTCAGTGGTCAAATGACCTCGGAATTGAGAAGTTGAGCCGGTTCTGGAATCAGGAAGAAAAGACCTATTGAACTGAGTTGGTTCGGGGGTTTGGGGAGGTCTGGTTCGATAGGAAATTTAGTGTTTTTGATTGAACCGGCTTGGTTCAAAGTAAATTAATGATAAATTAGCCAGTTCAGCTTTATTTTGGTCCATTTTTGACACGTTCATAGTGGTTCCTAGGGTTTTTGGACCTTCTGAATCTGATTTTGAGGGTTTCGTGGCCAAATGAGTTTGGGATAAGATAGTTTTTGGCTGGTTTATGCCAGTTCAAGGATTTTTGGCGATCAGTTCATTATGGTTCGGGATTTTAAGGGTTGGTTCACTATTGTTAAGGGTTGTTGAGTAAGAATCGATGGTATTAGTTAGTCGTGTGGGTCTTGTGATGGGTTTTGGTGCTTTAAAATGCGTGCCAAGGGTCCCAGGATGGGATTTGAGCCAGTTCGGGCTATTAAGCCCGTTTCTTGTGCTGATTTTGGTATTGGTGATGATTTTGTGTGGTTTTGACTAGAGATATGGTTGATGAGGTATACCCTGACTAGTGAGTCGAGTGGAGGTGACTCGGGACTTCTCTATTAGCTTGGTTTCTGTACTATGAGTGATGATATCCTCTCTATGCTTGTGTTTTCATACTGTGATTTTTTTGACATGATGATTATGTGGTTTAAAAACTGTATTTTGATATATTATACTCGGGATATGTGTTATGTGTTTTATGAACTGTCAGTGAGTTATGTTGGTTTGTGATACTGGCTATTGAGATGTAAACTGTATATGAGTATGTATACCTATTTTTGACGTATACATGAGGTTGGTATTGTGAGATGTGTTTTGGGGATACCATGTGGCTCAGTTGGAGGACAGCGATGCTGTGGCGTCCAGTGCGAGGGCCCTGGGTCTGAGATGAGACGGCAGGGATCGCAGGCGGCAGAGGCCACAGGCATGTTATGCACTGTCATGTTGTATTAGGATGGCAGGCTTAGCCGACGGACGGTGGGCCGTAGCTTGCGGGGAGTGCCTTGGACTCGGCGATGAGATGAGCTTTGAGGCCAAGGGCTCCACCGGCAGATGGTGTGCTGCCGTAGCATGCGGGGAGTACACTGGCCCAATGATGTGATTATGATGACTAGTTATGTCGATACCTCACATATGTATGATTTGATATTGAACTACTCACTATGTTTATATGTGTTAAAAAGGGTTTGGAACTTGTGGTATGATACATATCCCAACATGCATAGACTAGGTATCATCTGTACTTATTGAGTTTTGCAACTCACCCTTTTATTATCATTCCAGATCAGGTTGGTTGTTCGTGTTTCGGTTAGTGGAGATTTGACTTGAGCTCTAGATTTTGATTGACGTTCGGGCACATTTCATTATGTTACTATTTTGTACTTTACATTGCTCCTTTATTATTCTCAGACAGGATTCTGGTTTGTATTTTAGGATTGAGTTTGTATGACATACTTTATATTACTCATATGATATGATGGTTTGAATCATGTGAGATGGTCTTGAGGCTGACTAGGGTCGGTGGGCCCTAGTACCGGTCACGGGGGCGGGATCGGGCGTGACAGAGTGGTATCAGAGCTATAGGTTATTCTGAGGGTTACAAAGGAGCGGGGTTTTTCAGTAATGCTTTTATTATGAGGGTAAGGGCCCCACTTTCATAATGGAAGGACTGTCGAAGACCTTTTTAGGGAGTGTTTGGCGTTGGCTTTTCAATTCCTTGTGTGCCGATTTCTTCGATAGCCTTATAATTCTCATATTTTGCATTTAGATGGATTCGTTAATTGATGGGTATATGATTTCCCATGAGGTCACTGATTTAGGGGCGTTGGGAGATTCTGCAGGTGGATTGGCCCCTACTCAAACTCGAGATGGATGACGGGGTAAATGGTATGAGAGGATGATGAGGCAGGCCGAGATTCGACTGTAAGAGTGGGTTTGGCTAGGTTGACTGAGGTGATGATTGGGTTGATAGTGGACATCAGAGTTTGCAGATGATGGTAACAGAGTTCGCAAGGAATGGTACTAGCAAGAATTGAGAGCGGTATTAGTTGGGGGACAGCTGAGTACTGTTGCTTCCGAAGGGGTGGTGGCAAGGCCACCAATCCCAGTTAGTATACGGGTAAGCTCTCTTATCATTCTAGTGACGATAGCCCTAGTACGGTGGCAAGTGAGGGAAAGGACTAGGATAAGAGGATTATTTAGTGGTAGATTCACCTCGAGGTGGAGATCATCGTCTCGCAGTCATCGACAGTCGGGACATGGAGGTTCATCTGGCAGACAATTGTTGATTGATGTACTTACATCTGGCGATCGGAATTTAGTAGGCACACAGTTTATGATTTTGTGTGGATGTGGCCAGTAGGGCCATGTGATTCGGAGTTGCCCGTTTTCTCAGAATATTGCCCGAGCAATAGGAGCATGTTACCAATGTGGCCAGCAGGGCCACGTGGTTAGGGATTTGCCCACAAGAGGCTGCCTGGGTGCTAGGAGTTGTCATCGTTATGGGCAGCCAGGACATATAGTGAGGGATTATCTGCGTTTATCAGAGATTATTTTGACAGCAAGTCCCACATCGCACACCTGTGGGCAGATAGGCGTGGAGCTGTCAAGTTCACACGATTAAGGGATAAGTGGCAGTGATGGGAGTAGAGGACAGGTACAAGTACATGCTTTGACTCGACAAGACACTCGGACATCTAACGTAGTGATCACAAGTATAATTTCGATTTGTTCTTCAAAGGTTTATGCGTTATTCGACCTTAGTTTCATTTATTTGTTTGCGTTGGTGAGTTTCTTGACCCGAATACATGGACAACGAGAACTGTTAGAACACCTATTTTTTTATGGCGACTCTGACGTCAGAGTCGGTCTGGGTGACTCAGTTATGTAGGCCTTTGTTTGACTATGTGGGAGTTGATTTTGGTAGGGTTTGCTTGATAATGTGTTATGCTACTTTGGACTATCATTATAAGACAGTGAAATGTGAAATGCCAAGAGAGACGATGCGTGCTTACTAAGGAAATGGAGTCTGCATTGATCTGTTACTCAGTGCACAAGCAATTCCTATTCATTAGTATTAGATTGCTCCAGTATGGCTAGGGAGGTTAAAAAGCAGTGGCAGGAGTTGTTGGATCGGGGGTTTGCTAGGATCAGTATCTTTCCTTGAGGAGTACCAACATTGCTTGTTAAGAATAAGGATGGATCCTGAAGACTTATGTTGATTATTGACAATTTAATGAGGTTATAGTGCGTGATTGGTATCCGTTACCTGAGATCGATGAATTGTTTGATTAGTTGAGTGGGGTCAGACATTGTTTTCGGAGATATATCTTCAGTCAATCTATCATCAGATGAGGATCTGATAGGAGGGTATTCCTAAGACTGCTTTCAGGATTTGGTTTGGCCATTTCGAGTCTTTGATTATGTCTTTTGGGCTAACAAATGCTCTTGTGGCTATCATGGATCTGATGAATATTGTGTTTCAGTCATTTTTGGATGAAATTGTGATTGTTTTGGTAACGATATTTTAAGGGTACTCGAAGAATGGGGATGAATACAAGATGCACTTATGAGAAATTTTATGAACTTTGAGAGGTCATTGGTTGTATACTAAATTTTAATGTATGAGTTATGGAGTGACAGGGTGACCTTGTTGAGACATATAATATTGAGCAATGAGATTATTATGGATTTTTATAAGATTTTGGTGCATAGCAGTGGTCGAGATCTACAACTGTCACAAAGATCTGTAATTTTTGGAGGTAGCAAGATTTTGCTATTGTTCATACGGGAATTCTTTAGAATAATCGTATCTTTTGTTTGACCCAAGAGGGGTCAAGTTTTAGTGATCGGGTGCTTGCGATGAGAGCTTTTAGAAGCTCAAGAACTGTTTGACTACTACATTTGTGTTGGTGTTACTTTTAGAGAAAGGTGGATTCTCATAGTACGGTGATAACTTTCAAATGAATTTAGCAGCCTATTGGTGCAATGTGAATGAGTGATAGTTATGTTTCCACAATCTGGAGTTAGCAATAGTGGTTTTCGCATAGTAAAGTAGGAGGCATTGTTTGTACGGGAAGTCTTGTGAGATTTTTATGAATTACTAATGTTGAAAGATGTATGTTCGAGTAAAAGGACTTGAACCTCGAATAATGGAGATTGAGCAGGGTTTTTGCAGAACTATAGCTGTATCATACAGTATCACTCTGGGAGGGCAATTGTGTTAGCCGATGTTTTGAGTTGGAAGATTTTGGGGAGTTTAGGCCATTAATTTTAGAAAGACAATCTTTGATCGCAACTTTATACAATTGGAGGATGATAAAATATAGTTACAGGCAGAGGACACCTGTTGATTGTAGGGTTGATTGCAGTTATAGCCATCTTTGATCGACAGTATCAAAGAGTAATAGAAGAGTGATGACAGGTTGTATATTTTGAGGGATGATGGATGAACTAGTAGGAGCACTAAGTTCGAGGTAGACTTAGATGGAGTTCTGTAATGCAGAGGTCGATTGTAAGTGGCTGATGGGGATGATTTGAGGAGTATGATATTGATTGAGGCGCGCAGTTCTGATATTCTAACCATCTTGGTACCAATAAGGTGTATCAGAAATTAGACAGTTCTACTAAAGGAAAATGATGAAGGAAGATGTAATAGACTTTATTTCGAGATACCTAACCTGTTAATAGGTTAAGGCTGAGCATTAGTGGCTTGCAAGGATACGTTGATAGATAGAGCTACCAGATAGAAGTGCGAGGGGATTGTTGTAGGAATTGTGATTGGACTGTCTTGTACCATTGGAGGTTTTTGACTTCATATGGCTTATTGTGTAAAGACTGACCAAGACTGTGAGTTTCCTTCTAGTTAAGACTAGTTACAGTGTATTACAGTATACCAGTTATATCTGAATGGGATTGTAAGATTGCATGAGGTGTTTTCGTTTTTCATCTTTAATAGAGGATTCCAGTTGAGGCTCTAGTTTTGAAAAGTCTTTCAGGAGGCTCTTGGGACTCGAGTAGATTTGAGTACAGCATTCCATCCTCAGATTGATGGTCAGTCAGAGAGGACTATATAGATATTAGAGGATATGCTACGGGTTGTGTCTTGGACTTTGGAGGTAATTGGAGTTAGCATTTACTTTTAATAGTGTTTGCGTATAACAACAGTTATTAATTCAGTATACAAATGGCCCTGTTTGAGGTATTGTATGACTGACGGTGTCGGTCACCTATCGGTTGATTTGAGATTGGGGAGTTGAATTTATTTGGATCATATTTGATTTGGGACACTATGGACAAGTTTTAGTTGTTTAGAGAGAGGTTGTCTGTGGCGTAGAGTAGATAGAAGGCTTACGTGAATTACCGACGTTGCCCTTGAAATTTATGGTTAGAGATCACGTCTTTTTGAGCATTTCTTCGATGATGGGCATGACCAGATTTGGCAGAAGGAAAAGTTTAGTCTTCGTTCTATTGGTTTGTATAAAATACTGGATCGGGTTGGAGCTATAGAGTATCATTTGGTTATTCCTTCGAATTTGTCGATAGTACATCCTGTATTTCATGTTTCTATGTTGAGGAAATAAGTGTCAGATCTGTTGCATGTGATTTCATCACAGGATGTTCAACTGAGTCAAGATTTGTCATATGAGGAGAAGCCAGTGGCTATATTGGACTGACAGGTGAAGCGACTTCGCTCAAGGGACATACCTTTTGAAAAAGTACTTTGGAGAAGTCAAACCTCAGAAGATGTTACTTAGGAATCTGAGAAGATTATGCACAGAAAATATCTGCAATTGTTTGATATGTGACATATTTCTCTATTTTAAAATTTGGGGACGAATTTTTATAAGGGGGGGAGAATGCAATAACCCAAATAATAATAAATTAATAAATTAAATAAATTAAGAGTTAATTGTGAAAATTAGAAATTTGGGGCTTAATTGTGAAAATTAAAAGTTTGGGGGCTTGATGGGACAATCTGGAAGACTTGGAACTCAATTGAAACTGCTAGGGATTGAATTGAAGAAAATCAAAATTTGGGGACCAGATCTAAAAAAAACAGAAAAGTTCAGTCCAATTTGGAGGCCGGAAGTTTTGACACGAAATTAGCCGCTTTTAAGCTGCTTTTGCAGCAATTGAGGACTCATTTGGCTGTGATTGGTATATTAGATTGTTTTCTTTCGATCAATTTGGAAATCTAGTGAGAGAGAGTGGAGAAATTTGGTACTCTTGGCCGACGGAACATGCGGGTGGCCGACCGGCTTCTTCAAGCTTTTGGGGGGCTTTTAAGTGGCTTATTTTCGAATTAAAGAGCTTCTGGAAGTTCGCCTAAGTTGGTGAAGTTGTTTTGCATCGAAGATTTGAGGTTAGTTTTGTGTTTATTTGATTTGTTTTTTCTTGAAAATTTGATCCGGGTCATGTTGCAGACCCGGATCTGTGAATCGGGCCTGGGTTGTCCTGTCCGGGTGAAGAAGACGGGACCCAGTGGATCCAGGTCCCTGCACAAGTGTCCGGGCCACTGGGCCTAGACTGGCCAACGGGCCAAGGGTGGCCCGCGAGCTGGAGCCGCGGGCCGGCCCAAATAAAATAAAATAAAATAAAATAAAAAGGTTTTGGGTTGGGCTAGGCTTGGCCCAAGTCGTTGGGCCAAGCCGGCGCTGAGCCGGCTGAGCGAGCCGAGCCAAGCCGTGGCTAAAAAAAAAAAAAAAGGGTTGACTGAACCGGCCAGTGGCTTTGACCGGCTGGTTCAGTGGTCAAACGACCTCGGAATTGGGAAGTTGAGCCGGTTCTGAAATCAAGAAGAAAAGACCTATTGAACCGAGTTGGTTCAAGGGTTTGGGGAGGTCTAGTTCGACTGGAAATTTAGTGTTTTTGATTGAACCGGCCTGATTCGAGGTAAATTAATGATAAAATAGCTGGTTCAGCTTTATTTTGGTTCATTTTTGACCGGTTCATAGTGGTTCTTAGAGTTTTTGGGCCTTCTAAATCTGATTTTGAGGGTTTCGTGGCCAAACGAGTTTGGGATGAGATAGTTTTAGGCTGGTTTAGGCCGATTCAAGGGTTTTTGGCGATCGGTTCATTATGGTTCAGGATTTTAAGGGTTGGTTCACTATTGTTAAGGGTTGTTGAGTAAGAATCGATGGTATTAGTGAGTCGTGTGAGTCCTGTGATGGGTTTTGGTGCTTTAAATGCATGCCAAGGGTCTCGGGATGGGATTTGAGCTGGTTCAGGCTACTAAGCCTGTTTCTTGTGCTGATTTTGGTATTGGTGATGATTTTGTGTGGTTTTGACTACAGATATGGTTAATGAGGTATATACCCTGATTGGTGAGTCGAGTGGAGGTGACTCGGGACTTCTCTATTGGCTTGGTTTCTATACTGTGAGTGATGATACTCTCTCTATGCCTGTGTTTTCATATTGTAGTTTTTTTGACATGATGATTATGTAGTTTGGAAACTGTATTTTGACTATATAATACTGGGATATGTGTTATGTGTTTTATGAACTGTCAGTGAGTTATATTGGTTTGTGATACTGGCTTTTGAGAAGTAAACTATACATGTGTATGTATACCTGTTTTTGACTTATACATGAGGTTGGTATTGTGAGATGTGTTTTGGGGACACCATATGGCTCAGCTGGAGGACAGCGATGCTGTGGTGTCCAGTGTGAGGGCCTTGGGTCTGAGATGAGGTGACACGGACCGTAAGCGGTAGAAGTCGCAGACATATTACGCACTGTCATGTTGTATTGGGATGGCAGGCTCAGCCGACGGACGGTGGACCGTAGCGTGCGGGGAGTGCCTTGGACTCGGCGATGAGATGAGTTTTGAGGCCAAGGGCTCCACCGGCGGACGGTGTGCTGCCGTAGCGTGCGGAGAGTACACTATCCCAATGATGTGATTATGATGACTGGTTATGTCGATACCTCACATATGTATGATTTGATATTGAACTACTCACTGTGTTTATATGTGTTAAAAAGGGTTTGGAACTTGTGGTATGATACATATCCCAACATGCATAGACTAGGTATCATCTGTACTCACTGAGTTTCGCGACTCAACCTTTTATTATCATTCTAGATCTGGTTGGCTGTTCATGTTTCAGTTAGTGGAGATTTGACGTGAGCTCCAAATTTCGATTGACGTTCGGGCACATTTCATTATGTTACTGTTTTGTACTTTAGATTGCTCCTTTGTTTTTCTCAAACAGGATTCTGGTTTGAATTTGAGGATTGAGTTTGTATGACGTACTTTTTATTACTCATATGATATGATGGTTTGAATCATGTGAGATGGTCTTGAGGCTGACTAGGGTCGGTGGGCCATAGTACCGGTCACGGGCCCGGGATCGAGGCATGACAAGTTCAGCCTAGAAAAACCCTTGAAAATGAGTCAAAATGCTACTGAAATTTTTGCAGTAGCAATAGCAATTTTACTGCTTGCTACTATTTTGGAGAAAATATAATAACTTGGGATACGAATTTCGGATTGAGCTGATTCTTAAGGCATTGGAAAGATAAGAGAGAGAGTTACGACTTTCATGTTTATATCTCTAACCAATTCTACACAGAAAAAACTCGAAATTGAAAAAACAAAACACAAAATTCTATTGGAGCAGTTGTAGTTTTTGCAACAATCACAGTAGTTTACTACTTGTAGCTGTTTTGGAGAAAATGTCATAACTTGAGCTACAAATTTCAAATTGAGCAGATTCTTGAGTCATTGGAAAGCTAAGATTGAGAGTTGCAACTTTTATGCTTAAATCTCGATCTAATTCTTCACAGAAGGCATTCGAAATTGAAGAAAAAAAATTCAAAATTCTATGATACATGTTCCCATCTATAACATAACAGATGGAGGCTTGAAATGAGACAGGCTCCCATCTGTAAAATAATAGATGCAGACTTGAAACGAGACAGGTTCCCATCTTTAAAAAAATAGTTGAAGGCTTGTAATGAGACATGTTCCTATCGATAAAACAATAGATGCAAGCTTGTAACCACAAATGTTCCCATCGGTAAAATAATAGATAGAGGCTTGTAACGAGACACGCTCGCATCTATAAAATAACAAATGGAGGCCGGTAACGAGACACGTTCCTATCTGTAAAATAACAGATGGAAGCTCGTAACAAGACAGGTTCCCATCTCTAAAAAAATAAATGGAGGCTTGTAACAAGACAGGTTCTCATCTGTAAAATAACAGTTGAAGGCTTGTAGCGAGACATATTCAACAATAGATTAAGGCTTGTGACCAAACACGTTCCCATCAGTAAAATAACAGATGGAGGCTTGTAATGAGATATGATCACATTTGTAAAATAACAGATGGAAGCCGGTAACGAGACACGTTCCCGTCTGTAAAATAACATATGAAGGCTCGTAACTAGACAAGTTCCCATCCTAAAAAAATAAATGGAGGCTCATAATGAGACAAGTTCTCATTTGTAAATAACAGTTGAATGCTTGAAACGAGACAGGTTCCTATCTATAAAACAATAGATGGAGGCTTGTAACGAGGCAGGTTCTCATTTGTAAAACAACAGCTAGAAGCTTGTAACGAGACAGGTTTCTGTCTATAAAATAACAGAAGAAGGCCTGTAATGAGACACGTTCCCATCTGTGAAATAACAGATGGAGGCTTGTAAGGAACAAGTTCCCATCTGTAAAATAATAGATAAAGGCCTGTAACGAGATATGTTCTCATCTGTAAAATAACAGATAGATGTTAGTAACGAGACATGTTCTCATCTGTAAAATAACAGATGGATGCTAGTAATAAGATAGGTTCCCATCTGTAAAATAACAGATGGAGACTCGTAACGAGATAGGTTCCCATCTGTAAAATAACAGATGGAGGCCTATAACGTAACATGTTCCCATTAGTAAAATAACAAATCAAGGTTTGAAATAAGAAAGATTGCCATATGTGAAACAAAAGATGGAGGCATGTAACGTGACAAGTTTCAATCTGTAAAATAACAGATGGAGGCTTCTAACGAGACAGGTAACCATCATTAAAAGAACAAATGGAAGCTTGTAACAAGACATATTTCCATCTATAAAATAACATATAGAGGCTTGTAACGAGACATATTCCCCATTTGTAAAATAACAGATAGGGGCTTATAACCAGACAAGTTCCTATTGTTAAATAACATATGGAGGCTTGTAACGAGACATGTTCGCATCTATAAAATAATAAATAGAGGCCTATAACGAGATAGGTTCACATCTGTAAAATAACAAATGGAAGAATGTAACAAGACAAGTTTTCATTTGTAAAATAACAGATGGAGGATTGTAACGAGGTAGGTTCCCATCTGTAAAGCAATAAATGGAAGCTTGTAATAAGACAGGTTCCCATCGGTAAAATAATAGATGGGGGCTTGTATCGAGACAAGTTTTTATCTTTAAAATGACATATGGTGGTTTGTAACAAGACAAGTTCTTATCTGTAAAATAACAGATGGAGGCTTGAAAGAGACAGGTTCTAATCTTTAAAATAACATATAAAGGCCTGTAATGAGACAGGTTCCCATTTGTAAAATAACAGATGGAGACTTGTAACGAAACAAGTCCCCTTCTGTAAAATAATAGATAGAGGCTTGTAATGAGACAGGTTCCCTTCTGTAAAAATTAACAAATTGAGGCTTGTAACTAGAAAGATTGTCATCCGTAAAATAACAGATGGAGGCCTATAATGGGACAGGTTCCCATTTGTAAAATAACAGATGGAGGCTCATAATGAAACAGCTTCCCATTAGTAAAATAACAAATGGATGCTCGTAACGAGACTGGTTCCCATCTGTAAAGTAAGAGATGGAGGCCTGTAACGAGACATGTTCCCATCTGTAAAATAACAGATGTAGATTTCTAATGAGACAAGTTCCACCTGTTAAATAACAGATGTAGGCTTGAAATGAAACAGGTTCTCTTATGTAAAACAACATGTGTAGGCTTGTAACGAGACAGGTTCTCATCTATAAAACAACAAATGGAGGCTTGTAACGAGACAAGTTCCAATTGGTAAAATAACAGATGGAGGCTTGTAACGAGACATGTTTTCATTTGTAAAATAATAGATGGAAGCCTATAACGAGACAGTTTCCTATCTGTAAAATAACAGATGGAAGCCTGAAACGAGACCGGTTCGCATCTATAAAATAATAGATGGAGTCTTGTAACAAGACAGGCTCCCATCTATAAAATAACAGATGGTGGCTTGTAACTAGACAGGTTTCCATCCATAAAATAATAGATGGAGGCTTGTAACAAGATAGGATCTCATTTGTAAAACAACAGATGGAAGCTTGTATGGAGACAGGTTCCCATTTGCAAAATAACAAATGGTGGCTTGTAACAAGACAGATTTCTATCTGTAAAATAACAGATGGAAGCTTGTAACGAGACAGGTTCCCATCTATAAAATAACAGATGGAGGCTTGTAACGAGATAGGTTTCCATCTATAAATAAACAGATGGAGACTTGTAATGAGATAGATAAATGATTGTCAAATAACATATATCTAATTGTCACAAAACAGATGCGTTATTGTTACATAACAAACTTCTCCAAAATTCTGTTACTGCTCATGTAGATATCAACTTCTATTTCTTTAATTTTAGGCGTGTTTTGGCGTAATTAGATTAATGTCAAAACATGAAAGTTGTATCTCTTTCTTTTAACTTTCTAAGAAATTTTGAATTGCCCAAATTTGAGTTTTCTAGCTTGAAATAAGAATTGTTTTACCGAAACTAGTCATGCTAAAAGCTGTTTCTTCTAAGAATTTCAGCAGCACCAGTTTCGGTAAAAATTTCATATCTCAAGTTAGAAAACTCGAATTGGGGTGATTTATGAAGTTTTGAAAAAGCAAGAAAAGAATATATAACTCTCATGTTTTGACCTCAGTCTAGTTCAACCTAGAAAGACACTTGAAAATGAGCCAAAATGCTGCATTTTTTACAGTAGCATTAGTTTTACTACTTGCTGCTGTTTTGAAGAAAATGTCATAACTTGGGTTACAAATTTTGGATTGAACTGATTCTTGAGGCATTGAAAATCTAAGAGAGATAGTTGGAACTTTCATGTTTAAATCTCAATCCAATGCTTCCTAGAAGGCACTCGAAATTGAAAAAATAGAAACCAAAATTTTACAGGAGCTTCTAGTTTTGGTAGTAGTTTTTTACTTGCTACTGTTTTGGAAAAATGTCATAACTGGAGTTACAAATTTTGGATTGAGCTAATTCTTGAGTAATTGGAAAGCTAAGAGAGAGAGAGAGTTTCAACTTTTATAGTTAATCTCAATCCAATTTTTCCTAGAAAGCACTCAAAATTGAAGAAATAGAACCCAGAATTCTACAAGAGCAATAGCAGTTTTTCCAGCAATAGTAGCAGTTTTACTACTTGTTGCTGTTTTGGAGAAAATGTTATAACTTGAGTTACAAATTTCAAATTTATCTAATTCAAGAATCAAATAAAAGCTAAGGGAGAGTTCTAAAAGTTTCATGTTTGGGACTTAATCCAATTCAGCTTGTAAAATAATAAATGGATGATTGTAACACAACAGACGAGCTTGTATAAAACACTCCATAGAGGCTTGTAACAAGACAGATTCCCATCCGTAAAATAACAAATTGAGGCTTGTAACGAGATAGGTTCTTAACCTTAAAAATAACAGACAAGGACTTGTAACGAGATAGGTTCCCATATGTAAAATAATAGATGGAGGCTTGCAACGAGACAGGCTCCCATCTATAAAATAACAGATGGAGGCTTGTAACGAGATAGGCTCCCAACTGTAAAATAACAAATAGAAGCTTTTAACATGACAAGTTTTCATCTGTAAAATGACAGATGGAGGCTTGTAACAAGACAGATTCCCATCTATAAAATAACAGATGGAAGCTTGTATTGAGGCAAGTTCCTATTTGTAAAAGAACAGATAGAGGCTTGTAACGAGACAGGTTCTAAACTGTAAATAATAGATAGAGGCTTTTAACGAGACAAGTTTCCATCTATAAAATAATAAATGGAGACTTGTAACGAGACAGGTTCTAATATATAAAATAACAGATAGAAGCTTGTAAGGAGACAGATGCCCATCTGTAAAATAACAGATGGAGACTTGTAACGAGACAGGTTCCCATTTGTAAAATATCAAATTGAGGCTTGTAACGAGATAAGTTCCCAACTGTAAAACAACAGATGAAGGCTTGTAACAAGACAGGTTCCCATCTGTAAAATAACAAATAGAGGCTTATAATGAGATAGGTTCCCATCTGCAACATAACAGATGGAGGCATGTAAAAACAAATGATTGTAGAAAGACAGATGGTTGCCTTGAGACAGGTTCCTATTTGTAAAATAATAGATGGAGGCTTGTAACAAACAAATGATTGTAGAAAGACAGATGGTTGCCTCCATCTGTTATTTTACAGATGAGAACCTATCTCATTAAAGGCCTAATCTGTTATTTTACAGATGAAAACCTGTCTCGTGACAAGCCTCCTTTTGTTGTTTTACAGTTAGGAACCTGTCTTGTTACAAGCCTCTATCTGTTGTGTTACAGACATCCATCTGTTACTTGATAGTTGTGAACCTGTCTTGTTACAAGCATCCATCTATTGTTTTATACACGCCTATCTGTACTTTTACAATCTCATATCTGTTTGTACTTTTGCATGAAACATGCAACGATTATTTTGGTAACTAGTATGCCATTTTACATTCATGCATGTGTCATTTTCCAATCTCTATTCTGTTAAAGCGCACTCAGGCACTTCTCTCTTCACATTCTTGGAGTGTTTTTATGCATGCTCATTTGTTATGTTACAGACATCCATTTGTTACTTGATAGTTGCGAATCTGTCTCGTTACATGCCTCCATCTGTTATTTTATAAATGTCCATCTATATTTTTAGAGTCCCATATCTGCTTGCACTTTGCATGAAACATGTAACAGTTATTTGGTTAATTGGTATGCCACTTTACTTTCATGCAAGTGTCATTTTCCAATACCTATTCTATTAAAGCGCACTTAAGCACTTCCCTTTTCACATCCTTGGAGTGTTTTTATACATGTCCATTTGTTATGTTATAGACATCAATTTCTTACTTGATAGTTGTGAACCTGTCTTGTTATAAGCTTCCATCTATTGTTTTATAAACGTCTATCTATATTTTTGTAGTCCCATATTTGTTTGCACTTTTGCATGAAGCATGCAACGGTTATTTGGTCAACCGGTATGCCACTTTACTTTCATGCATGTGTCATTTTCGAATCCCATATTCTATTAAAGCACACTCAGGCACTTCCCTCTTCACATTCTTGGAGTGTTTTTATATTTGCGCATTTGTTATGTTACAGACATTTATCTAGTACTTGATAGTTACAAACTTGTCTCGTTACAGGCCTCCATCTGTTATTTTATAAACGTTCATCTGTATTTTTACAGTCTCATATCTGTTTGCACTTTTGCATGAAACATGCAATGATTTTTTGGGTGACCGATATGCCACTTTACGTTCATGCATGTGTCATCCATGAGTATAAAGCCGCAAAATGGATGGCTGTATGTTGACAAACGACTGCATGTAAAATGAAGGAAGCATGATTGTAAGATGATGGGTGGGCGAATGTAAGAAAACAGATAGATGTTTGGAATAAGCTTGATTCCTAGGTGCTCTATACAAATCTGTGATTGGAAAATGACAGGCCTCTTAGTGCAAGGAGACGGTTGGTCAACCCGGAAAACAGATGCATGAAAGTAACCAGATGGAAAGGCAATGGCTAAGTAACATAATTTTCTCACTTGCACTTGAAACTTGACTTTCGTGGACTTTTTGCCTTATTTGAACTCTACTTGTGTGAATTGAAATCTTGCAAATTTGTTATGGTTAAATGGTCTATGTATAGGCATCAATAGGGTCTTCAAGCATCATTTCTCATTTTGACCTTCCAATAGGCTAAGAATGAAGAAATGCATTTTTTGTGTGAAGTGAGTAGAATTGTAAGTATGCTTGCTTCCCACAATTTCTGGGCATTTTACAAGCTGAATTGGAATAAGTCCCAAATATAGAACCTTTAGAACTCTCCCTTAACATTCATTTGATCCTTGAATCAGATAAATTTGAAATTTGTAGCTCAAGTTATGACATTTTCTCCAAACAGCGGTAAGTAATAAAACTACTACTATTGCTGGAAAAACTGCTACTGCTCCTGTAGAATTCTGGGTTTTATTTCTTCAATTTTGAGTATCTTCTAGGCAGAATTGGATTAAGATTTAAAAATAAAATTTGAAACTTTCTCTCTTGGCTTTCCAATGCCTAAAGAATCGGCACAATCCGAAATTTATAGCTCAAGTTATGACATTTTCTCCAAAACAGCAGTAAACTGATGCAAAAACTAGAAATTCTCCAGTAGAATTTTAGGTTCTGTTTCTTCAATTTTAGTGTGTTCTAGGTAGAATTGGATTGAGATTTAAACATGAAAATTGCAACTCTCTCCCTTAGCTTTCCAATGCCTCAAGAATCAACTTAATCCAAAATTTGTAGCTCAAGTTATGACATTTTCTCCTAAATAGCTGCAAGTAGTAAACTGCTGCTAGTGTTGCAAAAACTGCAACTGCTCCTGTAGAATTTTGTGTTCTATTTCTTTAATTTCGAGTGCCTTATGTGCAGAATTGTATTAAGATTTAAACATGAAAGTTCCAACTCTCTCTCTTAGCTTTCTAATGCCTCTAGAATTAGCTCAATCTGAAATTTGTAACCCAAGTTATGACATTTTCTCCAAAACAACAGCAAGTAGTAAAACCGCTATTGCTGCAAAATTTTAGCAGCATTTTGGCTCATTTTCAAGGGTCTTTCTAGGCTGAACTAAACTGGGTCAAAACATGAGACTTGTATATTCTTTTCTTACCTTTTCAAAACTTCTTAAAT
Organism: Thlaspi arvense; assembly: GCA_911865555.2. Classification (NCBI taxonomy): domain Eukaryota; kingdom Viridiplantae; phylum Streptophyta; class Magnoliopsida; order Brassicales; family Brassicaceae; genus Thlaspi; species Thlaspi arvense. The sequence goes on from CAJVSB020000354.1 coordinate 43,396, forward strand.
CGCCTCAATCTGAGTTTCCTAACTTGAGATATGAACTTTTACTGAAACTGGTGTTGCTAAAATTTTTAGCAAAAACAGCTCTTAGCAGGACCAATTTCGGTAAAAATTTCATATCTTAAGCTAGAAAACTCAAATTTGGGCAATTCAAAATTTTTTAGAAATCTAAGAGAAGGAGATACAACTTTCATGTTGTGACTTTAATCTAATTATGCCCAAAGCACACTCGAAATTAAAGAAATAGAATCTAGTATCTACAGGAGTAGTAACAGATTTTTGCAGTAATTTATTCTGTTACAATCACACATCTGTTTTGTGACAGTTAGATATCTGTCATTTGATAGTCACTGATCTGTTATTTTACAATCGATTATCTGTTTTCCTGCAATCACTTATCTATAGTTGCACACAGGCATCTATCCTTTTACAATCATTTATCTATTTTTTATATTCGTCAACATGTTGTCTTACGATAATATATCTGTTATTTGACAGTTGCTTATCCATCATTTTCTAAACTTCCATATGCCATTTTACTCTCGCCTATCTGTCTCCTTCCAATCTTCCATCCATTATTTTACATGCAACCATCTATCATTTCACTGTCATTCATGCTGTTGAGAGGTCAAAAGTTGGAATTAGCTTAGGAAGTTAATTGTGAAGTTTGGTCACCATCCAAACTAGCTTAACATGTGTGCGTGGGCCATTCTTGAGCCAAAACAAGTGCAACTAAAGTGAAAATTCTAAGAAAAATCAGATTTGAGGTGCAATGAACAATGCTGTCACATTTCAGTTTTGCTGTGTATCAGAAAAATGGCCATATCTTGAGGTCCACAAGTCAAATTGAGGTGACTCAAGAACCTTTGTAATGCCAAGGAGAATCTTGTAAAAATTCTAAGAAAAATCAGATTTGAGGTGCAATGAACAATGCTGTCACATTTCAGTTTTGCTGTGTATCAGAAAAATGGCCATATCTTGAGGTCTACAAGTCAAATTGAGGTGACTCAAGAACCTTTGTAATGCCAAGGAGAATCTTGTAATGACCCTAATTTCCTGAATGTAATTAAAGAGGGACTGAATTGTAATAATTAAGAGTTATTGCAGTGTAGAGTGTTAAAACAGGACATAAAGGTCCTTAATTGAAATGCGAGGTTGAAATTAGTTTAAATAAAAGAATGAGGATTAAATCGAAAAAATTGGAAGGGGCTTGATTGCAAGAAACTGGAAATCAGGGGACCAGATGGAAACAAACGGAAACACTTTGGTGAACAGTGGATCGTTGAACAACTGGCCATGCCGTGATGATTAGGGGCAGTTGGGGGTTGATCATTGTATATGTTGATGATTGTCATGAAAAAACAAATCAAATGCCCATTTTGAATGGAAGAACTGAGCGATAAGGTGAGCTTTTTCCTGAGTTTTTCGGTCGGTCAAGAGGTATGATCAGATTTTTGAAGTTTGTAGAACATTTTTCGGTCCGATCAAGGTGTTTCTTTGGTTCGTCGGGTTGGAAGCATCGATCTAGGGTGGAAACTGGTTTAGGTATGTGAGAAATCTTGTTTTTTTTTAAAAAATTTTGATCCGAGTCATGTTAGAGACCCCGATCTCTGTAACGGGTAAGGGGGCTTCGAGTCTTAGGTAGAGAAGAAAAGGACCCAAATAGGGTTCGGGTCTTGTTGTGAACTGGGCTGGGCCAGTTTGGTCCCTAGCTTAATTGCGGGCTTGGGCCACAGGCCGGGCCAAAGGAAAGTTTGAGCTGAGTTGACTCGATAAGTCAATTCGCCTAGTGATTAAATATCCGAGCCAACCAATGGGCTGACTCGGTTGGAAACAGGGATATGCTATCCAGGAATGGGTTAACCAAGGATAATGGTTAAGGAGGATACTAGGAATTGGATATTCTGGAATTTATTAATTTAATAATGGGATTAGGGTTTCTAGTAGTGTGAACCGGCTAGGATTGACCGAGAGTTTGACCAATCGATTCAAGTCTTTTTAGATCGGTCTCTTGGTGATTGGACCGATTCTTGGTCCAAGGGGATAAGGGCTATCAGACCAAGTGGGTTTGGAATTTCTGGATGGCCGGTTCAAGGTGAAACGCCCGATTTGGTGAAATGCTTGTTGGGTGACCGGTTCACTGGTTTTTAGGCCAATTCTTGGGGAGATTGAACCAGTTCCTAGTTCAGCATGATGAAACCTTAATAACCATGAAGTTTGGTGATTTTTGGGTGGCTGGCTCAGGGTGAACCGGCTCAGTTCATGAACTGGTCTTTAGGGTAAGGGTTTTTGGCTGGTTCAGGCTAGTTCAAGGCCTTCTTGGCAGGGTTCGATCGATTCTTAGGGTTTTGGGCTTTCTGAATCTAATTTGGGGTTTTGGGGTTGATCTAGTTGAGATTGAGGTAGTTTTAGACTGGTTTAGGTTAGTTCGGTGGTTTGGAAGCCAGTTCACTATGGTTTGAGGATTTTGAAGACTGGTTTCTTTATTGTTGAGGGTTGTTGAGTCGAAGTGTTGGAAGTTGTGAGTTGCATGGGTTCAATGAAGGGTTTTTAGGATGCATGCCATGGTTCAGGATTGTTGAGCCAGTTTTAGGCTGTCGAGCTAGTTTCTTATGCTGGTCTTGGTGATGGAAGTTTTGTGTGATTTTGATTCAGCATGGAGGTGTGTCCAGATCAGTGAGTCGATGAAGGTGATCGGGAGTTCCTTTTTGTTCAGTCCTTGTATAGTGAGTGATGATACCCTCTCTATGCCTATGTTTTCATACTGTGGTTTTCTGACATGATGATTTTGTGATTTGAAATTGTATTTTGATTATACATTATACTTAGGATATGTGTGATGTGTTTTGTGAATTGTTAGTAAACTATGTTAGTGTGTGATACTGGTTTTTGAAATGTGAACTGTATATGCGTATGTATACCTGTTTTTGACTTACATGTAAGGATGGTATCGTGTGATGTGATTTGGGGATGGAAGGAGCCCGGCTGGAGTACGGTGATCCGTAGCATCCAATGGTGAGTTGGGCTAAGTCCTTTATAAAGCGGCAAGGGTTGCGAACGACAGAGGTCGCGGATGTGATGTGCACTATTGTGATTCTCCTCGATCATGAGAAGACGAGACAAGGGTCTCATGATGTGATGTGTATGGGATGGCAGGCTCAGCCGAGGAATGGTGGCCGTAGCTTGTGGGGAGTGCCTTGGCCTAGCAATGAGATGAGTTGTGTGGCTAAGGGCTCATCCGCCAGACAGTGTACTACTATAGTGTGCGGGGAGTACCCTAGCCGATGATATGATATGAGGATTGGATATGGGATGGCAAGCTCAGCCGACGGACGGTAGGCCATAGCGTGCGAGGAGTGCCTTGGCCCGGTGATGAGATGAATTGTGTGGCTAAGGGCTCATCCAGTGGACAGTGTGCTGCCGTAGCGTGTGTGGAGTACACTGGCCCAGTAATGTGATGTGATGATTGGTTGCTTTGATACCTCACATACGTGTTTTGATTACTGCTCACTGTATATATGTGTATGTATGGTTTTGTGTACTTATGGCATGATACATATCCCAACATGCATAGATTAGGTATCATCTGTATTCACTGAGTTTCGCAACTCACATATTATCATCATTCCAGATTTGTTTTGCTATACTCACCTCGACTAACGTGCCAGAGTGGGAGTTGGCGACTGTGGATTTGATGGATGCACGAGCACTTCATTTTTTGTATCTGTTCTATATTGTATTCTAGAGTAGCTTCTTTATACTCTCAGATAGGATCTCGTGGGGTTTTAGTTGTTGTATTGTTACACTTAGTGTATGTATTGTATCTTCAGAGTTTGATTGGTTTGTTGAGTCTTACTAAGGTCGGTGGACCCTAGTGCCAGTCACGGGCCCGAGGTCAGGGCATGACAAATCTCTACAATTATCATGCTTTAATCTCAATTCAAATCTTCTCGAAAGTTGTCAAAAATGGTGAAAATAGAACCTGCTGAAATTTTTAGCAAAAATAGCTCTTAGCAGCACCATTTTTGGTAAAAATTTATATCTCAAGATAGAAACTTGGATTTGGGTAATTCAAAATTCCTTGGAAAGCTAAGAAAAGGAGCTACAACTTTTATGTTTTGACTTAATCTAATTATGCCCATAACATACCCAAAATTAAAGAAATAGAAAATTAGTATCTACAGGAGCAGTAATAGATATTTGTAACAATATGATCTGTTACGCATCTGTTTTGTGACAATTAGATATCTGTTATTTGATAATCATTAATTTGTTTTGTTACAAGCCTCCATCTATTATACCTAAAACACACTCGAAATTGAAGAAATAAAAGCTGGTATTTGTAGGAGTAGTAACAGGTGTTTACAATAAGAAGAAGAGGAGGAGGAGGAAGAGGAGGAGGAAAAGGAGGAAAAAAAATCAAAACTTGAGGTTACCAAGATGGAGATGCTGAATGAAGAAGAAAAAGGAGGAGGAAGCTTCTATTAGTTACCACGGAGGACTTTGGGATGCCAGAATTTGCAGTAGTAAGAAGAAGAAGAAGAAGAACTCGAGACTTACACAAATGAAGATGCTGAAGGAAGAATAAGAAGAGGGAAACTTGGATTAGTTGGCACAGATGACCTTGGGACACCAAGTTTGGTCTCGCGATGCTGAAAAAGAAGAAGAAGGAGGAGGAGGAGGAAGGAGGAGGAGAAGAAGAAGAAGGAGAAGAAGAAGAAGGAGAAGGAGAAGAAAGAAGAAAGGGAAGAGGAAGGAAAAACATTTGAGGGCATTTTGGGTATAAAAATTATCTTAAGTGGGTAATTTTTTGGTCATAGACTTTTGTGGAATAATTTATGGTTTTGGCCTTTAAAATAATTTTTATTTTTAAATTTTCTTTTTAATAATTATCCCAAAATTATTTGTTCATTTTACTCCATTTGGCTAATTTATCTTTCTATAAAACTCCTCCATTTTGTTATGCTGTTAATTAAATTTTCTAAAGAGTACACATCCCAAATAGCCCCCTCCCCTCAAAGCAAGTCCAAATAATTCCAGAAAAAATGTGGAACAAGTGTCCTACTAGTAGTTGTACGGTCAATGGATTAAATTTATCAAATCTAAACTAAATTATCTATTTGTATACCCTAATTTGATATAAAAATTTATAAAATTTATACCTATTAATTATATTCAAATCTAATAAATAATCTAAAATTTGATAAGAAAATTTAACCAATAAGAAAATAATATTTTTTGTATTTAAATCTTTCAATTTTATTCTATTAATTACGTTAGTTTCTAAATTTTTAATTTTTTCTAATTTAGTCTTTACAAATTATATATATAAATTATTAGTTTAATAAAAAAATATAATTAAAATTTGAATTCAGGTATTTAATAATTGAATTATTTAATTTTATATTTGATTCACTTATTTTTTATTATAAATATTTTATAATCAAATATAATCTATTAATAACCCTGTTGTTGGCCATAAAAGGTTATTTTTTGTTACAAATATTTATAATCAAATATAATCTATTAACAACCTTGTTGTTGGCCATAAAGGGAAAAATTTTGCTATATTTCTAGCATGTGTGAAACCCAAATTGTGAGGCTAAAGTGGCAATTCTTGTTAATGTTTTTATTTGTATTAATATTAATGTTTTAAATTTTAATAAAATTTTATTTATAATTTATTTAAATAAAAATAAAAATAATCACATTAATTTGGAGGTTTCCTCTCGTGGAAGAATTTATCGGTGGCGGAGGAGGTATTGTTTGACTCATGCTCTATGACTCTGATTAGCTTTGGCAGATAGCCCACCAGGCTACTTCCCCCCTGGACTTTTGTGTAGCCATCTCATTAATGCTCACCTTGGAAATTTTGCTCTTAACTTGTAAAAAGGGTCTCTCCCAATTTTCACGATAAGTTGTAACAATTGTGGGTCAATTCGCCATCGTCTCTTGACTTTCTTCCCTTGTCCCCTTCCTTGGAACATGGGTCATGGATTTTTAATTATTTAAGGCAGCAGCCTCTCAACATTTTCATAAATCTAATAACCATGATTCCTTAAGTTCATGATTTTGTTACGCAATCTCATTTACCATCTAAATTATTATTTGTAATAATATTTTTTAACAATTATTATATTCAAATTTCAGAAATAATTTTTTAAAGTGAGTTGCAATTTTTCTGTTTCAGATTATTTATCGAATGAGATTGAGATGTGATTTATTTACATTAAAAAAATTAATTTTTAAATTTATAATTTCTGTCCTTTTTTATTGCTTGGTTTAACATGTTAAAATAAAAATTCTAACAGAACAGTTTTTGATATTTAATTTTTTTTATTTTTAAATTTTAACATTCATATAAAAATATATGTCACGCCCCCGACCCGGGCACGTGACCGGCACTAGGGTCCACTAGCCCTAGTAAGTCTCGAAACAACCAATATAACAACTCAATACTATATAAATCACGGTGCGCTGTCCTCATACACGAATACCAAGATCTGTCTGAGAGTTCAAAAGAGCTACTCTAAAATACAAGGAATTAATACAAAAGGGAATATGCCTATACATCGATAAAGTTGCCATTGCCTAACTCCGACTCTGCGCACTAACCGAGACAGGAACAGCAAGTCAGATCTGGAAAATTAAAACTGTAAGTCGCGAAACTTAGTGAGTACAGACGATACCTAGACTATACATGCTAGAGTATGCAACGTGGCTCAAACAAATATCACATATACACAAGTAATCCCAGTGAGCAGTAATATGTAAATAAACATGCAAAGTATCACTGTAACCAACCCATCACATCCCATCCACTGGGCCAGAATACTCCCCGCACGCTACGGCAGCACACCGCATGCCGGCGAGTCCTCGGTATCCCAAAAGTCGTCCCAACATAGAAAACCAAGGCACTCCCCGTACACTACGGCCCACCGTTCGTCGGCTGAGCCTGCCATTCCAGACACGTCATCAATGTGCACATCATACTCGCAGCCCTGCTGCCTCAACAAGGACTCAGCCGACCGACTCACCACTGGACACTACGGGTCACCGTACGTCCAGCCGAACTCCTTCTGTCCAAATCACATCATGTGGTACCATCCTCACACATCGGTCACAAACAGGTACACATAAGCACATACGATTCATATTCCAAATCTCATAACAACATATCAATACAGCTCACTGATAGTACACAAGGACACATACATAGTCCAGATACAGTTAAGAAGTCACATAATCAACATGCCAATAAAACAATATGGAAACATAAGCATAGAAAAGGTATCGTCACTCACTGTACAAAAATCGAGTCAAGAACGAAGTCCTGATCACCCTCACCCGTCTCGCCGATCCGGGTGTACCTCCTAAGACGTATCTGAAAAACAAAAACCACACAGAAATATAACCAACCTCAAACTCAGTATAAGAAACAGGCCCCGTAGCCTCAAACCCCTCAAAACCAAAATCAACACTCTGGCACGCATCTCGAGACATCGAGACTGGCCACCGAAATCTACGTGACTCTCAACACACAATAAACCAGCTCAAACCCTCATCCAAAACAAAACTACTCTCCACAGTCTGCCAAACACAGCGAACCAGCCTCTGAAGACCCCCAAACCAGCCTAGCTGGCCTAAAACTACCTCAAGCTCAACTCAAACGGGTATGAAACCCTCGAAAATGGATTCAGAGGCCCCAAAAAACCCTAGGAACCAATATGAACCGTCCAAGAACTCAAACCCTAATCATTGGCACGCAAAACGAGGTGATTCGCCTCAAACCGGTCACCCAAAATTTCCAGAACCCACTTGGTTTGATAGGTTTCATCCCCCCGAATCCAGAACCAGTCAAAAAAAAACCAAATTCCAAGTTGATTTGGCCACTGAACCGGCCGGTCAACCCTCTGGCCGGTTCAGTCAAAACCCCCCCCCCCTTTTTTTTTTTTTTTTTGGTCGGCTCGGCTCGAGCCGCAGCTCACGGCTCGACTTGAGCCGCCAGCCCAACAGCTCGGCTTGGCGTGGCTCGGGCCCGCCTGGGCTGGCCCAAACTCTTTTTTTTTTTTTTTGCTTGGCCCGCGGTTCAAGCTCGCGGGCCACCCAGCCCACTGGGCTGGCCCAACACACGGACCCAGACCCTTCCGGGTCCGTCTCTCTCACCTGGCAACCGGGTATTCAACCCGGTTGCCTGCAACTCCCGCCGCCGTCCGGAAAAAACAAGAACAAGGTAGGCAAGATGGCTTACCTCGACCGATCAAGCAGCCCAAAGCACGCACCAACCCCGGCGACCTCCCAGCAACGATCAAACGGAGTAGAAAGGCGAGAAACAGCTCCCAAATCACGGAACTCTCCTGCGGCCACACGCGACGGGACGAAGTCCAAAAGCTTGAAATCTTTCCTCAATCGCTGCTCCAAAGTTGAAATCGTTTGAGGGGTTCGGTAAGGGCTTCAAAAACGCACGCAAGGAAGCCGAGACACGCCAACATCATTGCCCAAAACCTGCAAATCCAGCGGAGGAATCATTGGAACGCAGTTCCTGTCCGACTTCCGAAATTTTGCAGATCAGCCCCTGGACTTCATGCTAATCACAGAACAGTCCCTGAGTATTTTCACTCCAACCCCCCGACAAATTAATTTCTACAACTAAGTCCTGAATTAACAAAATTTCTAGATTCGGGTCATTACAATATAAGAAAAGAAAATTAGTCAAAAATTTTTATTTTTATTTTTTATTTTTACATTTCCATATATTATTTTGAGGTAGCTATAATAAAAAATTTAAAACAAATTTGCATCATAAAAATCCAAAAAAAAATCTATGACAAAAAAGGGCAAATATATTTAAATTAAAATGTGAAATGATTCCAATTGAGAATTTGGGGGCTATTTGGAGAGACCTTCCACGTGGGACACCTGGCTCTCTAGTCAAGGTGGCCATACCAAAGTTCAAATATTTTCTTTTTTTTTCTGAATAATAATAGAAATATTTCTTTTGAGAGCAATTTCTTGTCTTTGATTGGCCCTCCTAGGACATCTTCAAATTGAGGTCTCTTTCAATCTCAAAAAGTCCCTCCGCTTCCACATTTTTAACAAATTGATCCCTTTATTTTTTTTTTTGAATGATCTAGAGATCAGTTAAGTCTAAATTTAATTCGGATTCAATTTGAATTTTAAAATTTGAATTTGAATAAAATATTTTGATAGATCAGATATGATTATAGATATCTGTAATTTGAAATAAGTATATAATGTATAAAATTAAGTAATCTAATCTGTTTAAAATTTAAATGTAGATTTTAATAATATCTTTTAAATTAAATTAGTAATCTTATATAATATTAATAAATTCAAACTTATAAAGACTAAATTAAGAAAATTAAAAATTTAGAAATTAATATAATTGATAAAATAAAGTTAAGTGAGTGAAAGAACATTTTTTCTTCTTTAAATAGATTTTTTTAATCGAAATTTAGATTATTCATCAGATTTAAACATAATGTAACAGACACATATCCTATATGATAATTGAGATTTGGATATAAAAATTAGTAATTAGATTCGGATATAAAATTGGTAATCAGGTTGGATTACAGCCTTAAAACTGGGCTTCTTACATTATCCAATTAAATATAGATTATTTTTTAAAAAATATTTGAACATTTTAGAAGACAATAGATTATTCAAATTGTATTTAATTGAACCCTCCAAGAGCAGAAAACCAAAGGGAGAGGAATTTCATTCATCCCTTAAATTCAAAAAGATAATTACAATTCCGACACTCCTTTCTAAATTTTCAAAAACCTTTGGCTGAACAAACCAAGGACATGCAGTTGGTTGCTCTTGAAACCAATTACAGGACTTGAGAGAAATTTCAATTTCTAAATCAATCTGTAAATATTATTTTATTGTTATGAGTTTCACACAATTTATTTTTTAAAAAACTGAGATCAGTGCACTATTTTAAATTTTTTAAATTCAAAATGAGGGTGAATTTCATAAAATCCATTTTTAAAAAAAAACATAAAATCAAACATGTCTTTGCCCCGCTGTGGAAAGTAGATAAGACCTCTCCTCTAGTTATAGTCTATAAAATGAGTCAAAATTGCAACCTTCAACTGGGGCATCCACGGGAATTGATTTAGGGTGTGTTAGTTTGGATTTGAAATTGAGTATATTTGCATCGTTTGTGTATTTGTAAATGTTTTAAATCTTTATAATAAAAAAAAAGTCAAAAATAATTAGCAAATATTCATTAAAAAAATTAATGTCTAAACTTAATAAAGCGAAAATTGCAGATAAGGAGGGCTTGGTAATTTTAATTATTTAGAATGTCAAAATTTAATATATTTATATTTGAGATCAGAAAAAAAAAAATTATTAGTTAAAGACATTTACATTTCCAAATTACCCATGTTCTACAATTGCTATAAGTATAAATTTATATAATTACAAATATGAATATGTATAATTAAGAATTATAAATTTGTGTAATTATAAACAAGTATTTGAGTAATTAGAAATTCTCAAATAATTACAAAGATACATACATATAATTATATAAATTTATACTTATAATTATACAGACTTATACCTATAATTTCACAATTTATAACAGTTATAATAATAGAGGTATTTTGGGAATGTAAACATTTTTAATTGACAGCTTTTTTCTAACTCCAAATAAAAATATTTTATATTTTAACTATTTGAGTCATTAATTTCAGCACCATATTCTATTATAATTTTCCTTTTCATAAATAGAGAAATAAAAAAAATTCAAATAGAGCCTAAACTGATTTGTTTTTTAATACACCTACGTTGGTGTAGTATCAAGAATAATGTTATTAATAGTATAAGATTTAAGATTATAATATTAAATAATGTTATTAATAGTATAAGATCGTAATATTATATAAATATATATAATTACAAACAAGTATTTGTGTAATTAAAAATTCTCAAATAATTATACAGATACATTCTTATAATTATATAAATTTATACTTGTAATTATCTATAATCAAGTTTATAATTACATAATTTATACTTATAATAGTTATAAAAATAGAGATATTTTGAAATGTAAATATTTTTTAATTGACAATTTTTTTTCTTTCTAACTCCAAATGAAAACATTTTATATTTTATTAAATTCACTACAATATCCTGTTATAATTTTCCTTTTTCATAAATACAGAAATAAAAAAAATTCAAATAGAGTCTAAACTGATTTGTTTTTTAATATATCCACGTTGGTGTGGTATCCAGCATAATGTTATTAATAGTATAAGATTTAAAATTATAATATTAAGTAGAATAAAAAATAATTAAAATGTACAATTACTTTTAGATTAACATGAAAAATAATAAAAATTTTACTTCGAAATTGAATGGGAAAAATATACACGATGAGCTAACAATGCTAAAAAAAATTAATATTACATTTTATTATATATAAAATTATTTTTTCTATAATTTAAGTAATATACAATTAAAAGAATTAGAATAAATAGTTTTGCTTTCCGCAGCCGGGCAAAGGCTGGGGGCCCTGTCTCTGAGTCTGATTCCAAAAGGGCGAGCATCCTTGGCCTGACGGATAAAAGAACGTGGGCGATTTGATGGTTGCACTCTTCATTGTACTACCAAGTCAAGTTAAAAATAAATAATTATTTAATTTAAATTTGAATTATGAAGGCAAGGCGTTCAATTCAACTCAAAGCCTATCCATTTCTACTGTAAAAAGTTCATTTCCCTAATGATTGTCTTCTAGGAACAATCATTATGTCTCCACTTTTTTTTTCTTTTTTTTCACTTTCTAAAAATAGAAGTCTAAATTTTATTTATTCCAAGCCTAAATACAAAGATGCAAATCCATCTTGGCTTTGGCCACTCCTCCATTACCACACTCATTAATGTATATTTTACAAATTTCTGTCATAGATTTTATATTGGAGCACACTAATTAATAGAATTAATATTGGAGCGTGGTTATTAAAACAACGTCTCCGTAGTCTTTGGATTTGATAGACTTTATAGTATATGTATTTGAATCGCATATATATAACGGTTATTGGGAATAGAGTCTGATTAGTGCGTGCCCAGCATATGCCACGCAAGTTATGCTTGCTGATGTGGCACCATCCTGTCAGCCAAATATTCAGATAGAGGGAACCATGGCCAGGTCCAACTCGGGAAGAGCCCTGCTCCGATTTCCTCTATTTTTTCATCAACTTTAGAAATTAAAGCTCCAACAAGTTTTGTCCCACACGATCTCCTCGGCCCATGCCATTCTCTCTTGTGTTGACATTTCTCACCAGCAGCCTCAAAATACGTCAGCTAGTTATTTAATTCATAAATAATTTTTTATGCACATATTTTTGCATAAAAAGTGATTGACAATTGGAGCAAGACTAGTGGCCTCCACAACGTCTCTTGAATTTGTATCTCTCACGATGTCGATAAAATCTATACACACGTAAATTTTATCTCTTTGAATTTATATCTCTCATATTGCGATAAAATCTATACACGTGTAAATCTTATCTCATTATGAGAAATAGATAACGATTTCATTTCAGTGTGAGTAAACTTTCTTATTTATATGTCTAAATATACAACTTATCATTATTTCCCTGTGATAGTTTCGTTATGTTATATTTAAAATTTGTTCTTTTCCGTGATAATCTTGTTTGTTACATCTAAAATTTGTCCTCGTAGTCTTTGCATTTAAATTTTCATTATTAGATTTCATGTTAAGTAAATTAAGTTTATTAAAAGTTTTTTTTATTTCAAAATAAAAATAAGATGTTACAATAAGGAGAGAAAAATGATATCAGCCCTCAAAATCAGGACCCTTCTTTCACTGAATATCATTTTTAGAATCAGCCATGGATAGTTGCCTATAGAGTAATCAGATGGTTGAGGTAGCAGCTAGTTGTCTGTTGGCACATATTTAAGTCACTAAAGCTTTTTTGATTGTTTAATATCCAATCCTTTATAAAAAATATATTAAAACGGAAAGCAAAGAAAGGAAAAAAGCAAACTTGTCTTGGTTCAGTAGGTACAACACTTTTGACTCTTTGCACTGCACTAGAAAAGACATTCCCGGAAGGACCACTGCCCCTCCAAAGCAATATAAAAACCTTTTAACTAGCTGGAAACACCATTAGTCTGTTCCGATGGAAGAAGCAGACAAAAGAAGGGGAAGAGGTCAATGCATTCATCCATCAACATTGCTTTCCAGGGAAGAACTTAAACTAATTTCACTTAATTTTTTTCTAATATAAAACACCACCCATCATATTATGTGCTTAGATCATACTCTCTAGAGCCCTTGGACGGCTTTTCTGGATCTGGGTTTTATTGGGTTGTGGTTGAAATATATATATGGCTTGAATTGTTTATATTAATTTATAAATAGTTTAAGTTTATTTAAAAGAAATTTTGAATTTGAATGTTTTATGTTATTATAGATAAAAGTTTTAAACGATTTATATTTAAAAAATAGACGACCCATTTGGTATTAGGCTCCAAGTTCTATTACTTTTTGTTCATGAGTTTTTTTTTTTATATACAAAAAATAGAATTGTTAGATTTTTTGATATTAGAAGTAAGGTATAAAAACATATATTTTTAGGGGAAGAAAAGAAAATACACATAATTTGTAGTCGATCACTGCAATAAAGAAA